>SJVG01000176.1:0-53217 GCA_034774675.1 Scedosporium minutisporum
GTGTAGGGGGGTGCGGAGGAGGAGGAGGGGCGGATGATTTGGGGAGTGGCCATTTTTGGGAGATTATAGAGAGATTTTTCTGAGAGAGTTTAGATGTTGATGGTTAGATTTGATAGGAGATTCGATGCTTGATATTCACTTTTGTCGTGATGGATCGCGTCGGTGAAGGTAGTTTTGCAGGTGGTGGCTTTTCAGCGGCTTCTCTCCAATGTTCTCTCGATCTCAGTCTTGACGATCAAAGTATTGATTCTAGGATGGTGTTGCAGTTTGTGATGCTTCAGTATTGCTCTCCAAGCTCCGAGCAGGATCCTCAATATATATCATCCTCATCACCAGTATCACCAGGATACTCCTCCCAACTCCATCCCGACATAGCCTTAACGGTCCAGGAAAATACGACTAATACGCCGGTACAATATCACCCTGCCTCCCTCGACTGAAACCCAAAGCTTAAGCTTCTTACAAGGCATGACCGAAATGCTAGTTTAGTCGACCAGTCCTGCGTCATACCCTCTCAACGGCAATGAAAGAACGAAATGGAAGAACCAAAGACGCAGCCCAAAAGAACTGCTTCGACATCGTTCCGACAAATCAGGTGCAGCGTAGCATGTGGCTATTCCTCCATTCCTCTTAGTGCGCCCAGCCCCTTGCGCCGATCAACCGGATGCTTCGCCCCGCTTCTGGAACAGAAGGAAAAAACCAGGAATACGGCGAGGTTTTGGTGGGGTCGTTTTGGGTTTCCCGAGGAGTACGAGCTCAAGACGGCTTTTTGGGGTTTTTCGAGGCTGGGGGGCTGTGCCCTAGGTTGTTTAGGCTTCTGACGTTTGACGGGGAAATGAATTGCACCTTCTTTTTTGTACCTTTTGGGGCTATGGCAGTTGTACGATGAGTACGATGGCTAAGCCTTTGTGAATAGATTCTTTGAGGGGATGGTGTTGGATATTATATTTCCGAGGAGAGCGAGAACTTGAGAAGGGGGCAAGACCTCACAAGTCGGACAATATGTGTTTGAAGATTCAAGCCGGACTGGAGAACGAAACTTGAATAAACTCTGGAGATTAATTACAGTGGCTTCCAGTCCTGGCCAGTCCCGGTCTTGTATCTCAGAGATCCACGATTCACGATGTGGTCTCACATATATGCCGGCGCCCCTGCCATCCATCTTTGCCTGCACCTCTACCTGTTAGTATGCACTTTGTAGCGTTAGTTTGGCCGAGGATTCTTCAGGCCAAGGGGGAATGCGAAGGATACGAAGAAAACATGCAACAATACGTGCAGAAGGCTAGGGATTGCATTACCGCCTATCCAGATAGGAGCCGCCTCGGAATCTAGACATCCAACGGATCGATACCTGTAAAGTAGCAAAATGACCAGGAAAAGAAATCCAAAGATCCAACACCCAACTACCCGTATCCACGAAAAGAGTCCCGATGTCCCTTTCTTCCCCCATCATTATGTGGATGGGCACACATATCTCTCTTCCAAAAGCCAGACACCAGTGACAGAGCCCAAGCCCAAACCCAACTTCCCCCACCTTTTGAGATATTCCAAAAAAAAAAAAAAAAATCACCCTCCGGCCAGCCCAATCTCCCAGAAAGACTACCTCGTCTTCCCAAAGAACGTAATATCCCGATCCAACTGCTCCTCCACCCACATCGGCCAAGTATTATACAACCGATGCTCAAAGTCCACCTGCCGATTCAGATACTTGAGCCACCGCAACAGGCCCGGGTCGATGGCGTCCTGCTTGCCGCCGCCGGCAGGCCGCGTCGCGCGCGCCATCTCCTCGACCTCGGTGATGAAGGCCATGATCTGCTTCAGGGCGATCCAGTGCGTGGCGAGGAGCACCATGACCTGGTTCGAGGGGTCGATGATGCGCCGGAACTTGTCGTGCGGGAGCATCATCCACCAGCCGTAGTGTCTTCGTAAGGCTTTGTATGCTAATGGAGAAAGAAAAGAAGCAGGTGTTAGTCATGACTTACGTAGCGACCGCCGAGAAAGAGAGTGAAAAAAACTCACCATCGAACGACGACGTAAACAACTTCTGCACCCAATCAAGCAACAACTCATGATACTCAATCTCCACCTCATCAAAACACAACGGCCTCAAATTCTGAATCGCCACAAGCGCCATATCCGACCACTCCGTCTGAATCAGCGGTAAATCCTGCATAAACGGCGCCAGCAGGTTCTCGGCGTCCTCGTTGACCATGTTCGTGAACATGGGGCTGACGCCCTTCATCCACATCTGCATGCACACGATGAGGATGCCGCGCACGAAGGCCATGAACTCGGCCATGCCGTCGTCGAGCTGCACCGACTGGAACGTCAGCGCGAAGCAGGTGGCCACCATGGCGTTGGACTCGTCCTGCCGCACTTCTGTGGTCCGCGACATTTCTGAGAGGCGCTTCTTGATGGCGCGGATGGCTTTGAGACGATGGGCCATGGCGAAGGTGAGGAGGGAGGAGTCTTGTTGCATTAGGTCGGAGGCTGCGAGGCCGAGAAGCGCGTGCATTAGGTATTCATGCTGGAGACATAAAACAGGTTAGAAAGAAGCTTGTTCTCGAAGAAAGAAAGGGCTTTACGCAACCTCTTGTGATAAGCATGGCACCTCATGTGTCCACACACTTTCGTTGGCCACAGGTACGGACGGGTAGCACTTGAGCAGGAAGTGTTGGAAAAACCTCATGTCCTGGAGGCTGAAGAGGGGAATCTGATGATGAGGCTGGTGCACAATCTGCGGCATCGCTGGGTATTCACACTTCAACCCCGTCTTTACGCAGTGCCCGCAGGCAGGCTTCGTCTCTTGGCACTAGACGATGCAACGTTAGTTGCCCGTTTCCTACATTTCGATGGCTTCTTTTCTTTCCCATGCAAAGATTGGTATGATAGGGGTAGTAAGAGGCAAGCTGCCTCCCATTGGCCTGTCATGGTTCGTGATGATATTTTAAAAGGCAAGGTAGCAAGAGAGGGTAGGAAAAAAAGAAAAGAAAATAGAATGGAGGAGTACGGCGTACCTTAATCCTTCGCCGCTTGCAATTGAAACACCCTCTCCGACTCTTCGTATGTCCCCTCCGCTCATGCCTCTGCTTCTGGGTCGGCCGCCTCGACACTTCCGAGCTCCCGGGGTTCGACGAGCTCTCGCCGGGCGACCCAGCCACGGTCGGGGTGGAGGGTGACCGATCCATCGGCGGCGCCAAGTCCATGGCATCCTCGCGTAGAAAGGCTCCGTAGTCGAAGTCGGTGGTTTCCTGAAGCGAGTTCATGGTTGCCTAAGAGCCTTGCTTCGCCTGGTTTTCTTGTTTTCTTCGTTTCTCCTCTCGGATATTTTTCTTCTTCTTTCTTTTCCTTTCTCTGATCTCCTCTTCCCGTTTCTGGGAGGAAATGTTGGCGCAGGGTGGGGTCCAACAGGGTATCTGCTAGGTGAGGTGAGATTCCGCAAAGCTTGGTTAAATCGCTGCCTGGTGTACTCTTTTCGCCTTGATCCCGAGGGATTGGCAGCCTTTTCTTATTTAAGACGCTCGTTTTCCGCGCGACGGCCCGATGTGGATTCGTCACCTCAGGGGTAGCGCGTTGTTCCTGTCTACGAAGCTCGCCTTGTAAGCTGAATTACAATGAGGTAAAAAAATAGTGTTAAAAAGGTTCACGTCGATGAGCTGTTTCAACTGGGGATTGAAAGGATCCATTGTCCAAGAAGCTCCATGCGTCTCATGCACCTCGACCCATGAAGTCAGCGATGCATACGTCACGTGGAGCGTTCCGAGTGCCGAGTCGGATTGCCCCGGGGTGAAGGGCGAAAGGGCGAAAGAAGGGGGGGGGGTCAGGAAGAATAGTGAGTGAGGCAGTGATGGGTTCAACGGTCAATGTGCGGCAGGTGCAGTGGGTGGTAGGTAGTAATCGCGACTCTGAGGCGGCCCATCTATGCCCCGACTTTGGCGTAATCGAGCCAATGGAATCAATTAGTGCGCAGTGAGCTTGACCATCAGCACAACCACTGGAACAAACTCTGGAACGGAACGGCTTCCACCATTCACACGCCAACAGTCTGAAGCCATCTGCTGTTAACCGCTGGCTTCTGGCTGCTCTCAGTGCTCAACTTCATCAATGGCACCACTGGCGCTCGCCATTAGCACACGCAGCCCAGCCCTGCTCATTGCTCCTGGCAAGGCAGAGTCCAGGGCAGATCACCAGTCTGCTGTTCAAAATTGACCTCTTTCTCTCCCCACCAAGTAAGTAAGTTGCGTCAGCCTCTCCGTATTGCCTCGACGAGTACGCAAGCCTCGCGATGCCATTCCCACTTCCCACGTCTTCGCTAGCCAAAGTGCGAAGGGATTCGCAAACTTATTTGCTTGGCATTGTCTGAAAACGGTCGGCGACACGTCTTCACTCATTTCCTATTTCTCTTTGGCTTGGAATCGTCTGCGAGACTCGCGTCCGTCCTGTCGATGTAACCACTGATAGAAGTCGGACCAATTTCAACCAGGAACGGATTTTTCTTTTTTCTCTCTCTCTCTCTTCTTTTTCTTTTCGCGCGAAATTCCGCGGTTCCTGGCCACGGTTTCGTGCCTTTTTCACTCGGATAAGAACGGGCTATTTTGGAGGGAGCATGGCGCAAACCTTGTTCTATCTGAAGAAGCACGTCTTACACGAAACTTCCACGGACTGTAAGTTCCCGGCACTTCATCTCTCCGCCTCTGACCTCATCGAAACCTGCCCCGTGGGGAATCGAGTGCAAGTGGCACATTCGCAGAACGTTGCAGCCACCGCGAGCACTCGCTTTTCTGGGCTTTTAACTTTCCGCTTCCCTTCAGACAAGAACACAAGAAAAGAAGCTAGAGTTCCACAAACGGCCGGTTTCCGTGTAGCATGAACTTTCTGCCACGCGAGAGCCTTTCTAGGGGCTGACTAGCTTATCCCATCACCCAACCGTCGCGGGTCTCTCTTCGCCTAAGAAAAAGAACTGCCGGATGGCGGAGTAGAGGAAGGGTGGTGTTGATTCTAATCAAAGTGCAGTCGAAAACTGCTTGTAAGAAATGACGAGATTGCACTCGGTCAGATGGTGCCCAGCAACATATTTGGCCAGCGATTCCCGCACTCGCGCTTTCTTATTTCCCATGTATTTGCCAGCCTGTCCTCGACTTGTGTGCAGCCGATATGGCCTCAATATCTCGAAAAGGTCGAGGTAAATTGGCAGTAGAAGGCGTGTGACCAAGGATGAGAATATCTCTCCTGCATCTTTCATCCCTGGCCGCGCAAAGTTGTTCATCAGCCAAGACCATTTTTGCGCAAGGGAGGGTAAATATCAGACGAAATAGAAAAATAAATATAGACTTTCTAGACCCTCCGCCCGCCCGCCATTGATCCCGCGTCCGCAGAGGACCCGATAGCGCTGCGGCTTTATAGGTGGATGTAGAAACTTTTGCGGATATGTTCCCGGGTAAAACTGGCCTTGGAAAACTTCCATGGGCCAATTTAGCTTCATTCATCTGATATCTCGCGTACCTGGATTCATTTACCGGAGATGCGGGACTTGTGCTCGTCTACCGTTGAGATGACACGCGGGGAAACCACCGGACCATCCACGAGAGCATCTACTAGAGCAGGCCAGCAGGCGTGGAAGGACACCTCAGAGGTAAGAGAAAGGAGGACGGCACTCGGGGCCTCCGCCAGACAACTATATCCGGCAAAGGAATAAAGCCCTTCCCCGGTGAGCGGCCAAGGAAAAACCTTTAATATGTCAATCCATCCCTCTGCTGCTTTTTAATGATCCAGTCCGCTGACTCGGCCAATATTAATGGCGATGGTTTCCCGCTTGACATATCTATGCACGAATGAAGTACACAATATCAAGGGACCCAGCATATTTGACCGGCCGCTCTAGCATGGAGATATCCCAAAAGGACGGCTTGAGGATTGGAGCGAAGTCTGGAGAACGGCGTGATAGCCAATTGCTGATAAGGAAGTTCCAAATCTTGGTACCGGGAAGCCCACACTTCTTTGGCTCGTGATATGTTGGAGATGGGTAATATTCCGCGGTCATTAACCGCAAAAAAATCAAACTGAGCGGAAGGGAAAATCGAAGAAACACTGAACTCAAGCAGTTCCTTCAGATCCAAGTTCTACGACTTAGTTGGGGAGGCAAGTCCAAAACGAAACCTGAGTTTTCCGCGATGACGTGTCGACCGGGCCTGACGTCTGCTTCGTCGTCGTCATCGGAACTTAGCGCAAGATCCCTGGACAAGGGGTTTGGGTAACATGTGCCACTGCGCAAAGGGCGGAATCCTACATCAATTGATGGGTTCCAATCTACTTAGTGAAATCGAGAGAACGTCCAGCAGCAGGCGAGTTTTGACTTGGGGAAAAGGGCAATAAATTGCCTGGCCCAGAGTACTTTAGGCCGGCAGATATTCTGTCGCTCTTGTATCACCGAACAATCGTTTCCATGCTCCCAGCTGAGCATTGGATGTCTTCTTGAATCATGCTACTAGGTAGTTGCCATTGGAAAGTATGGCCCGGGAGCCTGATGTCGACCAAAGCCGTTCGAACGCCGACGGGGCCTGCTGGCTGCTAGTGCTGCGGTTCCAATTTCTCGCCCACCGCGATAAATACCCAAAGAAGGCTTTTCAATAGCCGATGACAGGAAGCTCTCCCCGCCATGTTATCAGTTGGGTCGACCAGCAATGGAGAAGGGACACAGTTGGAATCTCCCGTATGTCTTTCTCGAAGTGGCGTAGGACGTAACGAAATAATAGAACAAGCAGGCTTTGGTAGATTCTTTTGTCAATGCTGTACGAAAGCTGCAGGAGCCTCCCTGTTTCAAGCGATGAAGCCTATTAGATTCCTAAGGGCTAGAATGGCACGAGTCAGGACTCAAAAGGTTCTCCCCGGCGGCTAGGATATTAACTAACTGGCAAACCTCAAACCGCTCTTAGAGGTGTTTCCCAGTCCAAGAGAAGTCAAGTTATCAGCATGTTATATCGTAGAAGCGATCGGGGATCTCCGTAGGGTCGACCGACAACAACACCCGGCGCATCGAACTAGTACCAAAATTCACGTCGAGCTCTCTCATAACGAGCCTTGAGTCCCACAGTATTCTTGTCGACTGGATTGACCGGGCAGGGCACGAGTTGGTCATCATCAAGTGGGAACTAGCTGGAATTTTCCCTCTGCCTATGAATTTGGTCTCATCGTCGTGAGCCCCGGCCCCCCCAGCTTATTATTTAGCTGGAATACCCTCTCAAGGAGAAAGCTGCTCCGGTGCTTCGAAAGAGTCACGAGAAGTTGATCAAGCGTTGAGGATCATGAACATTTCATTGTTTCTCTGGATGTTAGACGGTGCTGGGTTCGAGGGAATGGAGCTGATGATGTTTCTACCTTTCTCCAAGGAGGTCCCGGCCCAGCTTGAGAAAGAAGTTCTCAAGGAATCGTGCTATATCTAAGCAAGGCTACGCCCTAAACCGAAAGACGTACGGCCCTCGTCAACAGACAAGCAAAGCGGCTTTCTGCTTTTCCTAATTACGGTTTGATCCCTTCTCTCTTCCTCTGCTTAAGATCAGTCCCAGTGCCACTTCTGACAGCATGTACAGTTGTACGTCGTTGTGCCGGGGCGCTACAAATATCGCCCGCCGAGCTTACTTACCACGGGAATCTACGATAAAGAAAAATGTTGAATAAAATACTACCCGCTCCTTATTTTGTCTCCAGAATCCCGAAGTGTTGAGCTTTCGAGCTAATTTCCTAGATTTCAGTCCTGCGATTAAACTTCTCTTGTGGACGGAACTCGCTTCGTATAGGAACAGAGCCTAGATTAGGGACTAAGGCAGGTACCTAATACGATGCCCAATAAGAACACTACCTGGCGTCAAGGTTTTCTGTGTGTCGAAAAAGACCACTTCTATCTAATGGAATATTGGAACCAGTGACGTTCCGGCGGCTGTGAGGTGAATATGTTAATGAACATAAACTATGTTGGGCTGAAAGCCAAGTTACCCAAGCCGCGGTTTACAGAGTCTGGCTAGTCTGCCTGAGAGTTCAAGTTTTCTGATAGGATATCAATAGTGCCGCGTTCGCTGGTCAATAGCGACTCCCCCCGTCCAATCCGACAAGGGATGAGAGGGTGGTCGAGTGTACTTCGTAGTGTCCTAAGCAGTCGACAGGCACCGAGAAGGAGAGAGAGGCTCCTCGGGAAGAATGGATATTTTGCACCCTTGTCCTTGCCACGTGCGGGTCCGTCATCACATTGCTCCTTGGCTGAGGACGAAGACGGAACTTCATGATAGACTCATGGAGCCAACACACGTGACGAGGATCACGAAGTGTGTGCACGACGAGACAATTCTAGCGTCGTCTGGGATCAGAGGAGCACGAACAAGGGCAGTGGAATGTCACGTCACTAGTCCCGAAAGAGTTAAATAGAGCCACGTATCGACCCGCCATCAGCTCCTCCCGGAACCAGCATGGGTTTCCCTCCTTACCCCTGGCATGGTCAAGCTCGGTGTCGGCGAAGCACTGGTGTAAAATCCTATGCAACAGCCAGAGCCGGAACCGATTGAAGGAAAGAAGGAGAAAGAAAAAACTTAGTTCCTGCAGAAATTTCGTAGGAATTCCGCGCATGGCTGCAGTAAGATGCAGGCGTAGCGGACCTCAACCATCAGACTATTGTCCCCTCGCCGGTTCTCTCGGATTCCGAACTCATCCCTCTTTAGCGAGACAAGTCTTGATGAACCCGGGCCATTATATTACTCGGGAAGTAAAAATTGACAGCCTGCAATCAGCACGTAGGGACTGGGACATTTCCCGAACCTTTTCTCCATGAAAAAAAAGAAAGGAAATAAAAAGGGAGATCGGTCAACTGCAGGCACGGCAGGAGATGGGCTTGCTGCTGGGCTTGGCTTGAGGGGTTTAATATTCATCTTGGAGAGGAATTCTGCAAGAGAAGAATCTGTCAGAAGGGAGTAAAGGGGGTGCGCTCCACTGCCAACCTCCTCCCTGAAGTTCTTTCTTTTTCCTTCCTCCTCCTCCTTGCCGCTGATGTATGGGTCGGATTGGGGCCAACACATGAGAAAAAAATGCCCCAGCGAAAAGCAAAAGTGGGTGACTTCCGGTCCTGCAAAAGAAAACCTTGACCACAAAAAGGTGAGGCACCAACCACTTGTCAAAAATCGTTGGCACATCATCCCTACTCCGGGCTGCAGGAAGACTTCCGTGAAGTCTCTAATCCCTGTCTTGATTGTCGTAGTCCCGTCTCCTTGTGAGATTTTAGTGTACGAGGGTACTTCGGACTTTTACCCGACACCACCTGTCAGACCAGAGCCTGACCAGGAATTCGTCCCATTTTCTCCGCTGAGGGGGAAATGTTCAAAGTTTCCTGGTTCGTGCTAGACTCGTCCGAGGATCCCTGGAATTTTGCATGGCTGTCAGACGAAACGAAGGGAGAGGAAGGGGGGGGGCAAGTTCACAACATAATACAACGATAAAGAAAAGGTCACGACCATCATATCACAAGTACGCGACCAAAGGCCAAGGCCCTTCTCGTCCCAGAGCAAGACAAAAAGAAAAACAATCGGTGGCTACAGTCAGGGAAAAAAAAGTAAAGAGGGGGCGCTGCGCTGACCCAAGTGGGGGAAATCGGACAACATGTCAGCTATCATCCCAAGCTACGGAGTAGCCTAGGAAGCAGGGCCAGGCACAAACAGACGCCAGCGTTTCGGGTCCGGCAAAGTGGCGTTGATGAACTGTCGGTGTTGGACGACCACTTCGCAGCGGGGAGAGGTCGTCGTAAGTCCAAGGTGAATGTTCAGTGTTTGAGCTGAGGGGACTGATCCCTGTGACTACAACCCTGCATTGGGTCGGGGAATGGGGCCACAGGCCTTGTTTCGCGCCAACAATCGGATGCAGTGCCATGTCGTTGGTTTTCTTTCTTTTCGTTTCGTTTCTGGCCGTCTGGTTCCGCCACGACCTTAATCCCTCTTCGCCTCGACTTGCCCGGCTCTCTTTCGCGATGACCTGGCACCAATGAGTTGTTCTACAAGTTCAGATTAAGGACTCGTGAGGCTAATATGGGCCAATAATAACAGATGAAGTAGTATACCACCGTCTCCCCGGTTGCTCACTGTTCGCTTAACTGCTCGGAATTATTAAATGCGAATGGCAAGAACTCCAAAATCTGAAAGGATCGGGAACATGCTCGTCAGGGTAAATTCTTCCCAATCGGGCAGTCGAGTGGGTTCGCCATCGGTGTCCCGGCATGGGCAGGATTCTGTGAAGTGTGGTTCTCCCCCCCATCACTGACCTCCTCCCACATCTCGCCATCCTCGCCCTCTCATAGGTTCGATCGGACCAATCATCGCTCGGTGCCTGGCGTAAAAAACTCTCTTTTCGAACTCCCTGACTCCTGCGTTGGTGTGCCCCTCTTTCGACATGTCTGATCAAGCTCCGTGGCTAGCGATTGGGCGCCCCGCAACTCGTGTAGCGTTTAGTGCAGTGGTACCTGAGTCCTAATGGATGGACTCTGGCTCTGACTGGGGTGTGTGTGGGTGTGGGTGTGTTTGTGCCTTGCACGGTACCTTGCTGGGCTGGATCATTGATCGATTAAATCCCCGGATCAGGCGGTGTACACCCACTATCGGACAGCACAGCGCAGCACCACGATCCGGTCAATGTTCAATGTTGTCAGGTACCGGAACCCCGCCAGGCCCTCGTCCTGTCCAAACCCTGGTCCAAATTGTGTGTCCCAACCTTCGAAATACCCGGAACATTGAAAGGAATGATGCGGATGCATCCCGCTTACACGACATTTGAACAAAGACTTCGTCCAATTCGGGAAGAAGGAACATGAACATTGAAAACACTCAGTCAGCGCCGAGCAGACTTGAGTCAAGTACACCACTAGGGAGCGCCAGCAGACGCAGCACGGTCTTGTACCAAGACCTCCGTATGGCGCCACAACTGCGCTGGGTCTGGTGTCCGGTGTACCTCAGACGAAGTACACCACACGATGTCTTCGCCTTCGTACCATCCTCGTAGCTTAGTCGGTTGGGGTGTCCGTCCGGCGGCAAGACGCAAGACCTGGTCGGGCCCCTCTTGAACTCGATCCATCTATCGATTGATTCAGGGTCTGCCGGCGCCCGGCGCATTCACCATTCACCACTGCTCCATGTTCCCTCCGTGCATCCCTCTGCACCTTGCTTCTTGCCACTGCCACACATAAGTAGATGGTCTCTCCCTCCCCCCCTCTACCCCGTTTTCCTTTTCTTCACTTGCATCCACGGCTGGTTTCTGTTTCCTGCAAAAAAAAAGAGAAGAGGGTAAAATTCCTGGTTCCTGGTTCTTTGAATCGGTTTCTCTCCTTTTTGATTGTTTCATTCCAAACATCTACATTCCTTTTGATGCTGAGCGTCAGTCCTTTCGTCTCGCCATCGTGATCCAACTTGGTCTGCAGCAACTTACACCAACATCGTTATATTATCCGGCTCACTCTCTTGACTGCGCCCCCAGTCTTACCCAAATTTTGCGTTTCTCGGCTACAACCAACAGCAGATATCTAGTCTTAACTGCATATCTTGTTGGGCCCCCATCAAGTACTCGGAGCATCGCTACCAACAGACGAAAAGCACAATCTTTCTACAGCAAAGAGATAACAGGAAAAGAGATATATTATCTGCTTTTGTCTCTCTCATCTCCAAGTCCTTCCTTTCTCTCCTCGGGTTACTCCCACACACTACAGTTCTTCAAGTCTCGTTAGACACGGGAACATTCTTTCCTTCCGGCTGGGACCTCAATTTCCATTCATTTTTGCACCACTTACACCAACAAGCACAACCCAAGATGCATCTCGCCAACAACCTCGCAGTCCTCTCCACTGCCCTTCTGGCCCTTAGCGGTACCGTGTCGGCTGCCAACATTGGCCGATGGAACCACCGATATAACAAGTGGTCCAGGCCCTCGGCCGCCACCACCACTCACTGGGTGACCGTCTACGAGACTCACACCGTGACTCTCAAGTCCCCCGAGGCCGCCGCCCAGAAGACCGTGTACGAGAACCTCAAGCCTAGCGCTGACAATGCTCCCGCCGCGGTCCCTACCACCCTGGTCACCCAGCCCGCTCCCGCCGCTGAGACTCCCGCCGTAGTTGAGGAGGAGCAGCAGCAGGCCCCCCAAAACGAGACTCCTGCCGCCGAGCAGCCATCCACCCAAAACAACGACAAGCCCGCCGTCGTTGAGGACTCCTCCTCCCAAACCACCCCCAGCACCGTCAACGTCCAATCCGTCAACAACGCCGCCCAGTCCCCCTCGGGCGGAAAGCGAGGCTTCGCCTACAACGACGCCAACCTCGTCAACAGCCTCGTCAACGGCGGCACGCGCGGCTCCTGGGCCTACAACTGGGACTCCCTCAGCAACGGGCTCTCCAGCGGCGTCGAGTTCGTGCCCATGCTCTGGGGCGACCGACCCGACCACACGAACCGCTGGGCCGCCAACATCGAGAAGAGCTTGAGCGAGGGCGCTAGCCACATTCTTAGCTTCAATGAGCCGGATCATGCGGCGCAGGCTAATCTTTCGCCTGAGGCTGCTGCTGCTGCTCATGTCAAGTACGTTAACCCGTATGCTGGCCGCGCGAGGATCGGTGCTCCCGCTATTACGAACAGCAACCTCGATGGTCAGGGAACTAGGTGGTTGAAGAGCTTCATGTCGGCGTGTGAGTCGGCTGGGTGCAAGATTGACTTTTGCGTTGCGCATTGGTACTCCCCTGCCGATCAGCCCCAGTCTCTCATCGATCACCTTAACGAGGTCCATAGCATCTGCGGCAACAGGCCCGTTTGGCTCACCGAGTTCGCTCCCCTTGGCAGCGACGACCAGAATGCCGAGTTCCTTAGGAATAACCTCAACAGGCTCGATAGCGAACTGAGCTATCTTGAGAGGTACTCGTACTTCATGGTCAGCGTCGGCAGTCTCATGTCCTCGCAGACCAGCCTCAGCGCTCTCGGCCAGGCCTTCTTCGGTTAGAGACCTTTGCCTCGTCGATGGGCAACACCCTTCTTTTTACAAGTGCAATGGGCAAAAAAAATCTTTTCGATTCTTGTACACACTTTTTTACGAGACAAAACCTCAAGGCTAGGTATATGAAGGGACATTAGCCTTTTTAGAAGGAGTCGGAAAAGGGCCGGTACACGCCTTGGTCTTTTTCTTTTGGATTTTGATACCCAGTTTTGTACATACTTATTTTCTTCTTCTCTTTTTCCTTTTACACTTTCTTCTGGATGTCGCAAACTCCTTTCTGCACTCCAAGTTCCAAAAGGGAATCTCTCTTCCCGTTTCGTCGCGTCTCGGTCTATCTCGACCACCGGGGCGCGCAATCCTTTTACACTTTCTCTGTCTATTCTTGTCACTCGTTCATATTCGAACCACTTTACTTCTTCTTTCTTGAGACTAGGGTAGGGAAACACAATTGGTTATAGCCTGGATGAGGGATAGAGTACTTACGACTTCTATGAAAGAAAACAAGAACGTTCGCCCAATTGACTTTGATCTTTTGTGAGACTTCGAGGAAACCCTCTGAGTGGTACGGAGGACTGTCTTGGGTCATGTACAAGACCCTGTTCTTAGATCGACGCCATTGACTTTGCATGGGCTTATTCAGTTCAATGTGGGGGTTGACTCACCCTGTTGCCTCCGGCGTCTTAGACTCTGGGCGCTGTTGTGTGTGCATTTGTGTGTCTTGCATGATGCTTTTTTTGAGGGCGTTGTGAGGTCGAGGGCTTTCGACGCTTGGTGAAACGAATGGGAACTTTTGAGCTTTGGCGTTCCCCCCCCCTTCAATGCGGACTGACGCAACGACGCTCGGACAAGACCCAAGAGTAGTTTCTAAGACATTGAACATGGGCACGAAATAGAGAAGAGTAAGAAGCTGTCGCACAATATTCTCTTTATCGCACTATCAGTCATTTTAACTAGCACTCAAAACGTCGTATCCGACCAAACTAGAGCCGGATATTCCAACAATTCTCGTCTCTCTTATTTTCAGGATGAGATTCCCTTTCGTCCCCTCCCTGCCTCATTTCGCTATCTTGACTCTATGCCACGCAAAAAGAAAAAAAAAAAAATATAACATTCGAATCGTGCCGGAATAAAAAGAGCCCTATCGTAAATAAATAAGGCGGATGAAACGGAGGTGCTGCCAAAATATACCTCCGAAAGTGTGTGTTTCTTCGACTGAAAGTCCCTCCATCCATGGGTGGGAATTAGGTTTGCCAACATGTCGGTAAACGGACGAGGAAGTAAGAAGCTGTCTTAAAAGAGTCTTCGAGGGTTATGAGCCCGAGGTGCTTTCCTTCCTGCCGGGTTGTCCTCGGCCCTGTATTTCGACTCCCCGAGGCCGTGAAAGGCAGACAAGTCGGAGTCAAGGCAATCAGGGGGTTAAAAAAAAAAGTGAGAATCATCTAAATAAACAAGATATTTTCAATAATAGTAATAAAAGAAGGCAAATCCAGTCGATCAATCGCACAGGGGTGTAGCGTCGCACTAAAATGAAAGAAGTTCGTATCGTATCCAGAAAACGAAAGGAAGCCTCCGAGCCAAATCAAGATTGCCACTGCTCTCGTCAGGCAGAGGAACAATAAAGAAGATGGCCGGAAGATGTTGCAAATGAGTCGCCCGTAACGCCATGCAATGCCATTTCGAACCGGAAAAGACCGTATGTAAACGCAGAAATCATGTTTCCGAGCCAAGAGTGTGAGCTGAATGGAGAAGAAAGAACGTCGTATCGTACCGAAAAACAAACGTGAGAGAACCGAGGCTCAATGATGAAAAATGAAAACGCCGGTCTATCCCAAGGCATACCAAAAGGTCCCTGACCTTAAGTTTGTTTCCATGTCCACGGACCAAATATTATAAACCATCCGCATGCTGTAAAATGCACCACATAAAACGCAGGAACAACTGCGCTGACGCAATATAGAGTAGATAAAGGGGAAGAGAAAAGAGGAAGATATGATAATATCTCCTGCTCAACAGTCTGTGCCATGAGTCGGCAGCAAGTGGGTGCTGCCTAAGGTTAAACCGAATCACTCTCGGCTGTCAGGCGACTGTGGTCGCGTTCGAATGCGGAACTTGTCTCGCAGCTTATCAGCCAGTTTACTCCGGCGCCCACGATCCGCCGTTTCGCCTCCTGTCGTTGAGGAAGGTTGTGCCTGTGAATGGCGGAACTGCCTAAGGGCCTGAATTCGCTCCTCGGGCGAAGCGTGGCGGAGTCTAGTCAAGTCGAAGAACCTCGAGGCTCTGCTTCGTTGGGTCGCCGACGCCGCGTCGTTGTCCGAATCGTCAAGGTCGAGTGGGGGAGGCATCTGGGTCTCGTCGACTTGGACACC
The DNA here is from genome assembly GCA_034774675.1 of Scedosporium minutisporum. Lineage (NCBI taxonomy): Eukaryota > Fungi > Ascomycota > Sordariomycetes > Microascales > Microascaceae > Scedosporium > Scedosporium minutisporum. Next base: position 15,363 of record SJVG01000176.1, read on the forward strand.
GTCCTCCTTCTCTCCAGGGGGGTGCAAATCGAGACGGCTATGGTTAGGTGACATGTTAGCGTAAGCGAGTTCACTGCTATAAATAATCACAAACAGAGAGCAAGTGTATTCTTACCAAAGAGGACAGGTTCCGGACACATTCATCAACCAAGGGTCGATACAAGCTGGGTGGAACTTATGGTTGCACGGCAGAACCCGTACGTCCTCTCCAACGGCGAAGTCATCAGTGCAGATAGAGCAGCCTAGGTGTTCATCTTCATTGGTGCTGGTCTGAGTCCTAGCGGCGGAGGAGACGGGAGTTGTCGTGGTCGTGTTTTTTGGTGCAGACACAGTGGTGGCTACAGCGGCGGGGATTGGCGTCGTTATCGTCGTCGCGGGCATCGAGACTGGCAAGGCCGCTGGAGACGGAGATCGAGGAGTTCTTGGAGAATCTCGACTGCGAGTTTGGAACTCCAAGTCGGGATCAGGTTTGCCTGGCGGTGGGCCGCCGAACTTGATGATTGGAAGTGTATCAAGCACTGCTCGAGCAATGCCCTTTGCGCGACTCTGGCGCGGACGACCCTCGTACCCACCTCTGGGCCCATATCTTTCAGGGTATCGATGAGCACGAATGGTTCCGGTGGCGATGATGACAAGGAAAAGCACAGTCACTAGGCCAGTGATACTGTAAAGTACGCTCATGGCAACAGCAGAGTTGCTTCCTCCATCGTCGCCCTCGGCGTTGGGTATATCTTGCGTAGTGTTGCCAGAGATGCTAACTTGAACGCTATCTTCCTCGGTCGTGCCGTTGAGAAATGCCAGTGTTTGTTCAGCCTCGCCCGAGTCAAGGATGGAGAAGACGCTTTCATACGCCAAACCGTCGCCCTCGAGGGAACAGATATTGCCGGCGAGGGTGTAAAGGACTATGGCGAGAGGGTTGGTGGCCATGACGGTATTGATAATCTCGCTTGGGGTAGGACTAGTATCGCTGTTCGGTTGGTCGCAGGACAGGTAGGCAATCTCTTCGTTCGGGTCGTCGTTAATCTGCTGATAATTGGTCGAATCAACAAGTATCATATGTCCCTCGATTAAGATAGTCTAGATAGTAGGTGGTGAGAGAAAAATTTAGTTAGCCAAAAGCGAAGTTCAACGATGGCTAGGAGAAGGAACATAGAAGCGGCAACTCGAGCATTCGGCGGGGTTTACAAAGGGAGGGCTCAGAATTCATCGCGAACGATTTCTTCGTCTCCGGTTCTGTTCCCTTTCTTGTCCGCCCCCCCCGCCTCTCTGCCGTTCTGCCGTTTTCTGTTCTCGGGCGATGGTGTGTTTTAGAAAAACATACTCCTCTCTCGTCGTCGGTCTTGTTGAGGCCCCTCGTCGCTGTCAAAGGAACGACAGTGTACTGGTATGGGGTGAGTTCGCCGCCGCCAAAAGTCGATAACCTCATGACCATGGCAGAGTTGCTGACCCAGTCGGGAACATCGACCTCGGATTTGATTCTCGCATCTTCGGCTGCGGCGAAGGGGAGGGAGGTGAGGGCTAACGCGGATAGTATTAAGGTAGAAGCCATCTTCGTAGCGCGGGCAACGGTCGACGTCGCCATCTCGTGCTAGGAAAGACGGACTGGAGTATTCTTCTCCTTTCTCTCACTCTCACCCCTCTTGTCACATAAAGAGAGAGGGGAAATGATTGTCAGTTGCCGGGAAATAAGGAAAACAAGGGAAGAAGAGACGATGTCGGGAAAAAAAGGCGGGAACGGGAGGGTAGAGTATAAGGCGGATTGGTCCTCGGCGGGCTAGACTTGGCAGGGCAGGGTACAAGGGCAATGGGAACAGTGGTAGCGAAAAAGAGAGAGGGAAATGTTTCGGACGAGGGCGATTATTTGGTGTCGCATTTCCATTCCGGATGGGTCCGGTTTGGATGTGCGCTTCTGTAGGCGTGATAACCGTGATCGACAGACCCGGGACCGGGACTCCGTGTATGCGCGCACGCTCACACTCACACACTCAAAAGATGCCAGGCAGGGTTGGGCTGGGGGATGGTGTGGCGGGCGGCAAGTGAGGGAGGGAAACGCAAGTCTAGCTTGACGATGACATTTAGGATATAGCTCGAGGCCGATTGAGACTGCGGTCGAGGTCGAAGTCGAGCCCGAGTCTGAGTTGGCGTTCGAGTTGGAGTTAGAGTGGTATTGGCGGGCGTTAGGATGGGAAGAAACTTGGATCAGCCTGGCGAATCAAGTCATCGCCAAGAAATTCGCCCGCAACTCACGGCACCGTCGGAAGGCTTAATCATGGATCGATGGTACAGTGGCGACAACCAGCGAAGGGCGGCGAAGGGAGAGACGAATTAGTTTGTCTTGGCAGATGGCAGAGAGCCGAGCCTACAAGTATACATGTAATAGGTGATCATTGACGTGAAACCCTCCGATAGGGTGGCTCTGGTGCAATTCTGGGGTATGGGTATTATCGCATCTTCAAGGGCGCGTGTTGAGGATCCAATCCAAATGCTCCCGCGATGGGAAAGCAGGAAAGGGGGCAGAAGGAGCAGGAGAAGGAGCACGATGAATTGAATTCAAGGAAAACCCTGGACAACGGGTCTCGACTCACCAAACCAAGTCTGGTGAAGTACAAGTACAAGTGCTCAAGTGCCCATTTATATGTGTGCGGGAGTCTCGAAGACTAGAGCGGGGAAGACAGTGACATACGAAGTACAAAGTACAGATTCATCGTCAGCTCCTGTTTTGATGGTCACTTCATCCTCCCAAATGCTGGCAAGTGCCGAGCTGAGCGCGTCATCGCCCTGCGAAGTCGGTTGACGATGTCACTTCATTATCATTGATCAATCTGGCTGAGACTGATATTCCTTCTGCCCGCACACTGGCGACTTCTTCAAGCAAAGTGGCGCTCTGTATCAGGAAGACGACCTCATCTAAACCCTCGAGAGTGGAGTTTCCCTAGAGTCCATTGATGATCGTCTCGTTGTCGCCACTCATCTAAAGGAGGTTGTTGATATCCATCTCCACCATTTTATAGCATTGTGATCTTCCTCTTCAGACTTTGACAGCTCGCCAGGAGATTTCAAAACCGAAGATCCATTACCATCATATCCATGCTCTCCAATGGTTGATGCATTCCACTGCAACTGCTGAACCATTCATTTCGAGAGCATTGCCGAATCGAAACAATGCTTGAACAAGGGGGTATGAGATGTGTGGCAGTCTGAGACATTGAGAGTCTGTTTTAGCGCATTGTTTTGTTAACACTGCGAAGTAAGGGTCCCCAAGGATATCTGCGCCACGAAACGTAACCAGCGAGCATCATCATCAACAATTCTTGGCAGCCTCTGTGCCCTGTCGAGTCAGCTCTCAGTAATCGACTACCATTGAACTTTGACATCACTTACGACTTCGTAAAGCGACTGATGTAGCTTGTGCTTGTTGGTGTCTTCTGCACTGGTGTTGTTGTGCCACCTGGATAAAACCCGTTCGGATCAAGCCTAGCCCTACAAGACCAAGAAAGAGGAGAGAAACCAGGAATTCAAGTGTCCGTTTGCGACTATGATTGAAGGACGTAAGCTTAAGCGACGTCTTCAGCACTTGAATACCAACTAGACAGTCCACCTGGCGATTCTATGCGAGACCTAGGGTTACGATCATTGGCAAGAAACGTGGTGATATCCAAGACTGGGCAATAACCAGCAACTTCAATATTATTCACATTTTCTTTCTTTTGGAAGACTAGGGCGCCAATGGCGTACCCATCTTGAGCTGGTCGATATAACTATTCGGCCTACCCGTCTGGAAAAAGACGAGGCATGGATCTTGCGAGATATCATCTACGACCTTAGGGCCGATGATGCGCGATCCCCAAACTAACGGCCCATAATGATTGAAGAAACCCACAGTAAATATCAATAATAGTGTATAAGATCCTGGCATACCAGGCTGTCGTTGTGTGTTGTGTTGCTGGACAAGGTTGCGCTTCTCCACCACACATCTGGAACTAAAACAATTGGATCAAACAATATACACAGGGTTCCTTGGTTTTTATTTTCCTTTTCACTAGCAATCTGCAAATCAATGTCAAGGTGAGAGAGAAGGCGGCGCTCTAGAGCTTTCCCTTGGGCCTGTCGGAGCATTTCCGAGAATTCGTTTGATCGCCGGGCTCTGCCTGAGCGATCGACCACTTCCCCGTCTCAAATGCAAAACGGTCTCCACCTGAACCGTGAATCAACTCTGACAGCTGTTCTGTGTTAAACATTGTCACGCATATAACATTCATGCATAGACAGAATATCTCTTCTTAAAGCTGTGGCTTGTGGAGACATCCAAATTGGCAGTTTTTGGCGGCCTTCTCTTTTGCGGTTCTCCGTCTTAGTCGCTCCTGTGACTAGTATGTGCTGGAGGCGACGGTTTGGTACTCTATTAATGACGCGGGTAGGATAGACAACATTGAACATTAATTCTGTAAGAGTGCGAATCCGAGGAAAGAACATCAAAATAACCTTAGCACATCCTCGATAAACTGCAGATCCATCCTCGTTGTCGTCGATAACAATAACTCACACTTAGCATAGATTCGTAGGCAAAGCCAACACAACCCACGTTTGAGCACCGTGATCTTCAGCGAGATCACCAAGTGTAACCAAGATGCAAGAGACCAAAGAAGTGGCTTTTGAGCTCCACTCTCGGTACCCCTCCCGAGGCAACATGCCGAATCTTGGGTTCCTGGGAAACATTTGATGTGCTGCTACCCTCTTTCCACTGGCATTAGTTCTTCGTGCGCGGCCGTGATGCAGAAGTGATCAACGTCAACAGAGAGAACTTGGGTGAGCGCATAGAGGTGCTTCATCCCTTAGTGATCTACTCGTCTCCAGGATGTACGGACGTCGGTTCCCAAATATTTAAGGTTGTTATTCCAGTCGAGGGTGCCTTTTTTGGCTGGTAGGCGGGTGCCATTTTCGGCACCCTCGACACCTTGGCAAAAGTACATCTATTGGATAATTCAGGTACACAGCTTAGTCAACTCTACAGGCTCTGTACCTTTGTACTATGGGCAACATAAGGAATGTCCGCAAAAAGGGAGGATCGGTCGCAGGCACCATAATCCAGGAGACTGGCATTCTGGGGGAGCCTCCGATTGTCACGAGCTAAATTTTATGCGGCCAAAAGGCGGTGGGATATGGCAACTGCACCGCGCCAGCTGTGGGCAACTGCATGGTAGGATCACGCCGCTTTGGGGCCTGCACAAAGGTTGGCTCATGACATGTCTTCGTCAGTTAAATAGATTCGTATCTGTCTTTTGTTGAATAAAGTCTTCTAAGATTTTGCAAAATTGAACCTCGGACACTAGTTCTACTACATCATGATCAATATCTACAATTTCATCATAATAGTATAATCCATTGATGCAACTGGACTCCAAGGTCAAAGTATCCCTTATTCTCAAGTAGAGATCTTTCTAAGAACCGTGCTGCAGAACGATGTAAGAGAGCTGAATGCTCTTCAGAGTGGCTGCGTACCTCTCGAGTAGCGTAAGTAGAGCAGATGCAGCGACTGTCACACCGTTCAAGACCAGAGTCCGTAGGTGCGGAAGTTTGAGGGAGCACAGAAGCTGAGAAGGTATAGCCAAAGTGTCTGAGTTCATATCAGACGACAGCTATAGTTCCTCGAGCGAGATGGTTGATTGTATGAAGGCGGACAGCTCGCAGAAGTCTAATCTTGGCACTGGCCCGGCTTCTGGGGGCGCAGGCAGTGCTATCTTCAAGCGCTTCAGCCCTCCCAAGGCTTACTGGTATACCTTCGGACCGATTGGCTCCCTCGTCAGATCCCCAATCGTCAGGAGTGCGTTCACGTTCTAGTCGGTTGGTCCCCGTCGGCCCCCTAAACGATCATCGCTGGAACGTTACCCGAGTTGCTGATAAGAAATGGGACACCAGTAACCCTCCCTTCCCTTTTTCCCCTTTTTCCTCTTAATCAATATAGAAGGGATAGTAATCAGTTGGCTCCGCAGCCCCAGCCGACTTCGGGCAACGAGCTCACCTATTATCTACCCTCCATAAGGCACCTAGGGATAGTTTGACCCCGTTCAGAGGTGTGACTCTGTCCAAGTAGCTGTTCATCTACATTAGGGAGGTGGCAAGGAGGCATCTCTAGCGATTACCCAGTGCCTGAATTTCTATACAAGCGCGCAAATCCTTATACTTAAGTCACCCTTAGAGAGATCACTCAATGATGGCGTCGCTGGCCAGAACTCTGCAGTGAGCGGGACTGGATGCTCCTCTTTAAGCACTGCGAAAAGCTCTGGAGCTTTGCCTACATGTGCTATAGTAGAACCTGGTATTGAACCGACGAAGAATGAGAGCGTTATGGGAGCTACAGGAAGTCGAAAGAAACGAGCTAGCCACTACGGATTCCTTTAATAGCATCTCACATTAAGACCTCTTGTACAAACGAATAATACACGTCAGGATATGGGGTGTTGGAGTAAATATAGCTAGCTAGAAAACGAAACGAGCCCGCATTTTACAGCAGCATCCAAATCCCCATCTGGTAAGATAAAACAAGTCAAATCCCAAAGCCCCTCAGGTGAGACTAAACGCACGTTCGAACTCGCCTTTACTTTAACTACAGAGTAAATATCGATGACTCCTCTAGATTACTGGTCGTCTTATCTCGACTACTAATCGAAGGGACTCCGGTATTGCTTGAGGGTATATGAGTGTTAGACTGAGATGGATGGCTATGTGTGTCGGCAGATGTATCCTCGGATTATGTTTCGGGATCGAGTCCACTTCTAGTCTTCAGGGTGTGAGAATTCTAGAGCCGGCTTTAGACCTAGGCTGGTAGTGCCTGCGGTTGTGCCATCAGATCCCCAAGAAGCAACGGCAGGTCCTGAACGAGATTAAATAGCGCCCCCAGGACTACTAGGCCTAACGCGCACATGGGCGCTAGAATGGCAAAGGCGGTGAAACCATACGACGCCCGCTGGAAGGCGGCGTCTGCCTGCAGCCGTTCCGTGGCGAGGCCGACCTGTATCGCGGTCAGCACCAAGGCGATGAAGACAGCGGTGGCGGCCACCCAGGCGAGGTTGTCGCGGAAGAGGCTGCTGTAGCTATTCCTGTTGCGGAGGTACGGGTTGAGGGGTGGGAGGCGGGTGAGGCGGTGGATGGTGTTGATGCGGCTCAGGCGGAGCTCAGCGCGCAGGAATCGCGGGTGGATGCTGTCGGGGTCGTGCTTTTCGAGGAGCTCCCTGGCCAGCTCCTTCCACTCTGCCCATTCGATAGTCGAGTTGTCTGCCTTGCGAGGCAGGAGGCGCGTTTCGTTGGCTACGAAGAAGTCGGTCTCCGACGATACGAGACAGGCGTATGTGTAGAGGAAGCCCAGGGCGACTCTCCGTGGGTCCGCCCGGCACGAGGCCGATAGAAGATCTCGGCACGCACAGCCATCAGGACACTTCAGGTGGCTCCACCAAAAGCTGGGATCGAGGAGAAAGCTTGGAATGGGCTTGAGAAAGAGCCTCCCGTCACCAGCCCAGAGGAGGTGCAGGTCCATCTGGTCGGCGATGACGATCCGCCGGCCCATGGCGACCTGCAGGTGCAGTTGCGTGGCGGGACGCTGTGAGCCGGCAAACCAGAGATGCTTCCGCATCTGGCCCAGGTCTCCGAGGGACAGTTCCGTCTCTAGGAAGTGTGCTACGTCATGAGCCGGATTGCCGACGATGTGGCGCTTCCACCTCCCGGCACCCTCATAGTAGTGGTAGGAAGCCGGCAAGGCATCCGCGGTGCTGTTCCCGCTCCCAAGCACCTGGGTTGCGAGCTGGAGCGCATGTTGTTAGAGCGTAGGGACAGAGACACTTTCGAACGCCGTTGCGGCTGCCAGCTTACCGGCCAGAGTAGGGGGCCTTGCTGAGCCATGGAGGCTGCACGCACGGCTAATAAGGAGCTGGTCGAGGTGGGATTGAGAAGGTGTCGGCACTTTCAGCCTCAGCCTTCAAGAATCGCATGGAAAATGAACCTGTTAGCGGACGAGCCGGCCCATAACGACAGATGGAGACTAGATTCTATTGCCTTACCGTCCGTCCTCCGTTTCCGTCGTTTTGTGTTGACGCTATCGGGAGCAGCCATAGAGATGTCGTTCCTTGTGCTTGACGCGACCTGACGCTGTTGATGGGTCTTGCTGGATGGGTTCGTGTGCGCCTAGGAGGTTTCGTCGGGTCGCGCCCACGCACCTCAGCCTGCGCGATTTGCGGTCGCGGAAGGTTTGGCTGCGACCACGGACGTTGCGGTCTGACCTGATAGGCTTGGAAATGATTGGATGTAGATGCGCCGTGGCGCTGCGTGGCCCAGCTTCATCGCCTGACCCAACGCGACCCCGCAATAAGAGCCTCGTCGACAAGAGTTCCAAGGTCTCGAGCCCAAGCATTCTACACTTCGTCGCGCACGAGAAGTAGTTTCATATCAGACGCCCTCTTTGATCCATCACCAGCTGCCATCTCACCCAGACACCACGAAACAGCCTGTGATTATCTCAGGCTGCGGCATCCGCAGACAAGGAACAGCGCGTGCAGAAATTCCTGACCCTTGCATTGTGGGACCGTGAATGCTGGGCTCAACTAGTGACTGCAATGGATTCAGCCGGACTTTCACAGGCAAGGCCAGCCGAACAGCGTCGAGTGGAGGACAGTAAAGGCGTCCGTCTTAGTCAAGTCCACCCTGAGACGGACGAGACGAACACAGACATTGACATCATCGCCATCCATGGCCTGGATACGAAATCGCCTGATACATGGATCTGGAAGCCCCAAGACCCCAATGGATCCAGGGACGGCAAAAGTTCCCGTGTATCCGAAGTCAACTGGCTGACGGACCCGAGGATGCTGCTAGCAGTGGTGGGACCGGCGCGAATTTTCACCAGTGACTGGCCAGCCAGTCTTTTCGTAAACCAAGATACAATCCAGATGACAATCAAAGAGCTTGCCAGAGGCTTGCTGTTGAGTATACAATCCGAACGCCATGAGAAAAAAGATCGGCCGATCCTGTTTATCGCCTCATGCCTCGGTGGTATTATCCTTATCCAGGCCCTGGTTATCGCCGCCAAGCAGAATGGCGACTATCATTCTCTGTGGAGAGCGACTAGGGGCATTGTTTTCCTTGCTACGCCGTTCAGGGGGACCGCGTTCCAAGATATTGCTGGAGTAGCGGTTACATTGATGGAAGGCTATGCCACGCTCACAAGACGATCAGTAACCAAATTGCTGGACAGCGTGAAGGAGTCGACGCAGTTTCTCGAGGAGCTCGTGGGGGAGTTCACATACGAATACCAGCAACGCGACGCCTGCCAGATAGCTATATTCTATGAGAAACAGAAGAGCAACCTTTTGCGAAAGGGGCTTCCTCCTTGGTTGGCAGACAGGCTCAGGGAACCAAAGCTAGTAAGTTAGTGCTCTGGAGATATAAGCTAGGTTTCTAACATCTTTGTAGTTAGTCGATAGTAGCTCTGCCCGTCTCGATATCGTCTTGGACCCAATTGCCCTTGACCGGACCCATGTCCTCATGAATAAATTCTCAGGCCCTGGCGATCGGGAGTACTGTGCTGTTACCGGGAAGATTAAAATGATTCTGCGTTGTATTCGTACAAATTCAGTCCTCGACGAAGCGGACGCCTGGATTTTCGACAAACACTATACTCCGGACAGGCTTAAGATCGAACGGCTCTCAGGTGAGCAGCTATCAATGGATCAGTGCTACATCAATCTCGCCATTGTGGAGCAGCCTGGCCGTGATACGGCCTGCTCCGAAGAAGGATCGGAAAATAGAGGTACACCGCCTCAGTCCTCACCATTTTCACTCTGCGCTCGATTGAAGACCGAGACACCAGACAAGAACATCCAGGTCGAGCTACCGACCCTCTTCAACCCACGCAAAGGTCGCGACGGCCATACTACACAACCAAGAAGAATCCTGATCCGAGGACAAGCCGGAGTCGGCAAGACTACCCTATGCAAGAAGATTGTCCATGATTTTAAGCGCGGCACTTGGAACGACGTGTTCGACCGCATACTCTGGGTGCCTCTGCGGAATCTGAAAACAATAGAGAACGAACCATGCAACTTTGAAGAGCTCTTTCATCGCGAGTATTTCTATCAACATCCGAAACATAATGAGCTCTGTCTTGCCCGCCAATTGTGGCATGCATTGGGTGGTAGAACTCTGTTTGTCCTTGACGGTCTCGATGAAGTAGCCCAGGACTTAGAGTACCACAAGTATAAGTTCGAATTTTTCCTAGAACTTTTGAATCAACCAAACGTCATCATTACGTCCCGGCCATCTGCAAGACTTCCAGACAACATACGTATCGACCTGGAATTGGAAACCATTGGATTCTACCCGGACCAACGAAAGGCCTATATTGAAAAGGTCTTCACCGACCCAGTCACGGGCAATACCGATTCACGAACTATCGGCGACATCCAGTCGTTTCTCCAACACCACCAGCTGATGCAAGATCTGGTTCGGATCCCTATTCAGCTGGACGCGCTGTGTTACTCCTGGAGCGAAGGATCCGGTTCCGAACTAGTACTAGAGACTATGACCCAATTGTACGAAGCTATCGAGCATCGATTGTGGAAGAAGGACATCTTGCGATTGAAGAAGAATAATAATGGGGAGCCAGTGACCCATTCTCACATCCAGGATTCTGATCCGTCCGAGATCGAAGACCTCGTCAAGGATGAGATTTATTTTCTTGAGGGCCTTGCCTTTACTGGACTGCATAACGATGTAATAGACTTCAAGGCAAGGCATCGGAGGGATATAGCTAAGCATTTTAGACCCCCCGCGACGACTTCCTTAGTCGTTAAGACTCTCCTACCCCTCTCTTTCCTCCGAACATCAGATCCATCAACTAAACATAGTAGCCGAAATTATCATTTCCTACACTTGACATTCCAAGAATATTTTGCAGCACGGTATTTTGTACGGCAGTGGACATCTGGAGAACAGCTCACCTGTCTAAAACTCAGCAGTAGACAAAGGGGAACCATGGCTAAAGGCGCCGCTGAAGAATTCCTACAGAAGGAGAAATACAACGCACGCTACGACATTTTTTGGCGTTTTGTCGCCGGCTTACTTCAAGCCGATGGCGGCGATGCTCAACTCTACCGCTTTTTCTGCACGATCGAGGACCAGCCGCGCGACATCTTGGGTCCAGTGCATCAACGGCTAGTCATGCACTGCCTGAGCGAAGTGGTTCCGTCGCAGGAGACCTCAAATTTTAACCAGCTTCGAGAGGATCTAGAAGCTCAATTAAAGCAGTGGCTCTTGTTTGAATGCAACTTTGAATTCAACGAGCGAGAATATTCACAATTAGCAGCCGAGATGGAATTCCCAGAACCAATCCTGGAGGATGTCTTACAGAATGAATCTGAGAACGTACAAATGAAAATTCTACGCGCGCTGATAGCAAGACCAAAAATTTCACCAACTATTATGCGGTATATAACTTCCTGTTTAGGACACAACATTTCGGAAAGCTTGAAGACAGCAGCACTCGAAGTATTTGAGCGTCCTCGTGAAGATTTACTAGAGGAGGTCCTGCAAGGGCTCTTAGCACTGTTGAAAGGTCCCGACCGGTATGTCCGGTCCCGCGCAGCGCGGGCCTTATCTGGGCAGTCGGCCCTGCCTGAGGCCGTCGTGCAAGGGCTCTTGGCACTGTTGAAAGGTCCCGACCCGAATGTCCGGTCCGACGCAGCGTGGGCCTTATCTCGGCAGTCGGCCCTGCCTGAGGCCGTCGTGCAAGGGCTCTTGGCACTGTTGAAAGATCCTGACCGGTATGTCCGGTCCGACGCAGCGTGGGCCTTATCTCGGCAGTCGGCCCTGCCTGAGGTCGTGCAAGGGCTCTTGGCACTGTTAAAAGATCCTGACCGGTATGTCCGGTCCGACGCAGCGCGGGCCTTATCTCGGCAGTCGGCCCTGCCTGAGGCCGTCGTGCAAGGGCTCTTGGCACTGTTGAAAGATCCTGACCGGTATGTCCGGTCCCACGCAGCGTGGGCCTTATCTGGGCAGTCGGCCCTGCCTGAGGCCGTCGTGCAAGGGCTCTTGGCACTGTTGAAAGATCCTGACCGGTATGTCCGGTCCGACGCAGCGTGGGCCTTATCTCGGCAGTCGGCCCTGCCTGAGGCCGTGCAAGGGCTCTTGGCACTGTTAAAAGATCCTGACCGGTATGTCCGGTCCGACGCAGCGCGGGCCTTATCTAGGCAGTCGGCCCTGCCTGAGGCCGTCGTGCAAGGGCTCTTGGCACTGTTGAAAGATCCCGACCCGAATGTTTGAAAGATCCCGACCTGAATGTCCGGCTTCAGGCGGCGCAGGCCATGCGTCCACTGTCAGCCTTACTAGATGAAAGATTTAGTTCATTTCTTCTTAACGTAGATAGTCAATCTTTTAATATCTTATATAGCATTTGGTTAGGGAGAAGCTTTTCGGATCACTTAATATGGTATGTTGAGGATAGAAACTGCAGCATTATCATGCCAGAGGGAAGCAGGAATGTTCCTTTTGATCAATTGAAGAGCCAAGTCCAAGAAGCGCAAGTATTCTTGAGGGTTCCTCTCCCTAAGGATTTATAATAGTTATTTTAATATCTTTATTTAACTGAGGGGTCTGGGGAGAGCGACTATTTTATACTTCTCTATTTGCTACTAAGATGCTCAGATCTCGTCGAAGCTTTCTACAAGGTGAGAAGCCACTCCGCAACACGCCACTCAGTCAAAAAGTGGGTTGCTTTCTAGTGTAATAGAATAGCGTGACCTCGTGTTTTTGCTGAGATGCCCTAAGGGCTTTAGGTGGCTAAAGTGTTACTGCAACTAGAGTGCTGGATAGGATACTGAACATTGGAGATGGGGAATGGCATCCTCGTCTAGGGAAAGATGTATATAAACCGTTAAGATGAAATATCTGGAGAAGAGAACTAAGAGCGAGGAGCACAAGTTGAACCAGAAGGGGAAGTTATCTGATGTGCTGTGCGATCGCGCAAAGTGCTATGGAGGTAAAAACAATATGCTTTAGACTTTCATATTGCTCTCCCTACTACTTCGTAATACACGAACTATTGGTTTACTATATCTTGCTTTGTTTAGTGCCTGCCCACTTGGAGAATGATCTTCGGCGCAGACTTCACCTTCTGGAGTCTCGACGACGCACCAGGCCGACGACGCCATCATTGTGTGACGATATTAACTTCTTGTTTTCTCTCTCCTTCAATTTTTGCCGTCTCCGCCCCCTGAGGGAATTTCTGAACTTTGGCTCGAGGGTCTCGCTGCATATGGTGTTGAAGGCTGGGTTAAAGGGATTGTCTTGGAACCTTCTGAGCTTGAAGTAGGCAGTTACAACATCCTCTTCTCCATCGCCATTGCCGTCAACGTCCTCGCTATCCCTCTCCGCTTTCATAATATAGATCGACCCCACTTTCCTGCACCTCCCCTACATCGCAACATCTTTTGGTCTAGCCTATTGTAGAAGTAGTCGGCCGCAGGCAGTAAACGTGCTGCTGTGGCGGGGCTTCCGGCGGATTTTGAAACCTCGGCGAAGCGGCGCAATGCCTCCAGAGTCGACCGCGCGTCTTCGATTAGTGCGCGGACGCAGGTAAGAGGCGTTGCCTTTGGCGCAGGCTGTGGGTTATAGGCCATGAGAAGGGCGTGGTTGTAGGAAGAGGCTTTGGGAAATTAGGAAATGAACTTGGTTGTAGTAGTTAGGGAGGGTTGGTGTCGAAAGGGGAAAGAGGCTCTATATATTCTTTCCGCAAACCACGGCTTGACTCTCACACAGCTCACAACTCTGCAAAGGCTGATAGGCATGCACACGACTACGATTGACCCGAGTCCTCTCTATAAATGTAATATGTAAGCTCGTATTTGAACTAGATAAATCCCTCTATTTCTATTTTCAACACTTGTCTACTTGCTATTCTAGCTATCGTTGATGCGGGCATAGATACGAACAATGGCGGCCTAGTTGGGGATGCCCTGCAACACCCAGCGTACGATCCTGGCATGCTTGAGAAGGGAAGTGGTACTTGCATGTGACGAAATTTGGAGGAATCAGAAAACGGCATGCTCGACACCTCCATCGAAATTCCAGGATAACACCTAACGACTATTACCAGGGCTACTCGGTCAAGATGGAAGGCGACCAGGAAATTGAATCGCTTCCGGGCGATTTTTATGCCCCATTCTCGGCTGAGAAATGCGCTGAGCTCCACAATAGGTTGTTGAACCTGAGTATGCAGCATCTCGTTGACGGTGGTGAACCCCTACCGGACCGTGTCAACGTTCTCGACCATTTCCTGCGGGAGACTGCGGATGATTGGACAGAGGATGTCTTGAACAACCCGCTTGAGTACGAAGGGTTTCGATTCCTATCCTTGATAGAGCATAGAGGCAAGGAGCGACTTACTCCGGGTCTTAGGAGTCCTCGCCTTGATTTACTTGCTGCCAATGAGTGGTTGGGCCTAGACGAAGAGGATCCTGAACTCATCCTCCTCTATCCCAATCCTATAGGCTGGCATCCAGGCGTCCCAGGTGGTGTACTCTTCAACCTGGGCGAGCTGCGCGCATGCTTTTGTCCCGCCGGCCTTGGCCCTGCAAGGACCTCATTTGACTTCGAGCAGTGGCCGCCGCTCGAATTCATTCTCCAGAAGCATCTGACTCTCTGGGAGACGGGGAAATGCTACTGGAATCCCATCGATAGTTGCATTACCTACGTTCCATGGATACAGGCTGATCTCGACGAGGCACTAGCAGCTTGGGGCGAACTCCTCGCGTCCATCGAAGCCCGACTGCCCCTGACAACTACCCGGCCGGACTACTCGGAACCGCTGGATAGGGATTTGTTGACCAGCCTCAAACTCAGCTCCTTCGCCGTCGAATTTCTCTGTCACGCCAAGAGGCCAGGGTTCAAATTCGTCGCTCCTGGAATCACTACTTTCTCGCCCGAGACGCTGACATCCCTCTACACCAACCCAGGAGCGCCTCCGGCCGCTCATCATAGGAATCTCCTCAGCCCCGAAGATGAAATCGAGCTTGCGTCGTTGATCCTCCCCGGCGAAGTCCCCGTTACGCCATCCTTTACCATAGTCCCCAACATGGAACTTAAAACCGAAAAGGAACGTCAGATGTACACATTCGAGAGCGGCTTTGCAAAATGCACCGTTCAGCGTATGTCAGGGCTGTATCTGAACCCTCTCGAATATAACTGGGACCTGGATAGCACTGTGTTCGTCCCCGTCGAACCTAGAAATGATATCTTTCAGTTTGGGACGAATTGTCTCTGGGCTCCGCAGCGTAGCCCGAGGCTGTGCGAGCTGCTGAGGCACTGGGTAGGCCTGGTTGAGGATGGAACTTGGGGGATTGGGCCGGAAGGTGTGCTGACGGGGCAGGAATGGTATGCTTCGGACTACAAAGGGCACGGAAAGCATTTAAAATGGAAGTGGGATATGCGGTAGATGAGATGATTCTGAGCTGGGCGCCATCTTAACATGGTGGACGGTCCCCCCTCCCCTTCCCAATTTTATTTACAAGTGAATCATGAGGGACTCCATGATGGCAAAGGGCAAGAAAGGAAGCAAAGCGCCACCGACGCCCAAAAATGTCAGAGAGCCGCCGCAGCTGGTCTTTGGACCCGAGTCTACAAGCATCATCGTTGCGGAGGCAAATACTGC
The DNA here is from genome assembly GCA_034774675.1 of Scedosporium minutisporum. NCBI lineage: Eukaryota > Fungi > Ascomycota > Sordariomycetes > Microascales > Microascaceae > Scedosporium > Scedosporium minutisporum. The sequence continues at coordinate 31,054 of SJVG01000176.1, forward strand.
AAGCAGGGACTTCACTGCTGGCCGGACGAACGAGGAAATTACCATAGGCTGCTGCCGAGGCACCTGGAAGCTATATTCCAGGGTATCTCCAGGTTTACCTCAGATGCAGGAAACTTTCCTTTCTTCTTGTGTGTCGTTTTCCTGTCGGCCATAAGGGTGAATATGTAAATCACAGAGATGCGAAAGCATTTGCAGGTAGGAAGGGGGTTTCTGTGATTCTATTGCTTCCCCTTCCGGATTGAATGATGTTGGTGATACTCTTAGCTCTATATGTCCACCTCCGCTTCCACCACTTCAGCGGGATAAACCATGCTTTCAGAATGCAATCCTCGGCGTAGACATCGTGACGTCAACAAACCCGGTTTTTGGCGCTCAAAACAACGACGCACTGAAACTGGTTCCACCTTAAATCGTCGCCCTCATGCCATCGCATAGCATTTCCCCTCCCCACTCCGAACCCTCTCAAATCTCCTCCATCTCCAAATCATCCAAAGCAGGAAAATTTCCAACCTCCACCCTCTCCGGCCTCACAAAAACCCCATGCTTCAGCTCCGAAGGCTGCCCCCAATACCTCGTCCCCGCAATGCTCCCATCATTCTTCCCCACGGGCTCGTCGAGCTTCACGCCGACCCAAGGCCCGCTACCTCCGGGGATCTCCACCACCTCGCCGACGTACATGACGACGCCCCTCCGCGTGTCCTCGTGGCCGACTCGGCACCGCTTGCCCACCTCGATGCGTCGCTCGTGCACCTCCTGCTCGTAGTTGGCGATCTTGGCTTGCTCGTGGCTAGGGGCGTCGGGGTCGAAGCGGCCGAGCTTTTGGGCTTTCTTCCAGGCGAGCACAGAGTCGCTTTTTTGGGCGTAGTCTTCTTCGGACATGACGTATTTTTCTACGCCTGTGGTGTCGTTGAGGTTGGGCCGGGCGGAGGGCGGGCGGAGGTCGGTTATCTGGTCGTGAAACAAAGAAGGTTAGCCTTTCTCTTTTAGGGGTGTGCATTTGAATTTTCTTGAATGTGAACGTCCTCCAGGGCCGGTTCGCCGGCTGGAAATGCAGCTGTAGTTTCCAGTCTAGCCATACTGCCCGGTCAGAGTAGAAAGGCGAGGGGATCTCTCACATGGATCTCCCCGTTCCGAGAGAGCGGAAAGCTAGAAAGCAGGGTATTGTCCTCGTCGGCCACGTCCATCGGTATCCTCTCAGACGTGGCGGTCTTGTAAGCCAGCTTCTGCGAGGACGGGGGAATGCCCGTCACCGACTCCATCTTGGACTTGAACTCGCTGATGGACCATGATGGCGTAATGCGCCTCTCCGAGGCAGAGTAGTCCGAGATGACGAAGAGAGGAATGTCCGCCATCGTGACCGGTGTCTGAGTGTCGAATATATCGATCGGTTGTGGTTGTGTTTGTTGATCTCGAACTCGAGGTGGAGTTGCGGGGTAATTAATTGACTTTCTCCAAATGCGCGGGACGCGTGTTAATTCGCATTGATGATTCAAGGAGGGTCCATTTGCAGACGGAGGTTGCGAGATGTTCAGGCAACAGTGGGACCCATTGCACAGTGTATTTGATGCAGTTATCATTCCACTTTCCCACCTTCCTGCACCCCATCTATCAATTATCGATCAACAACATCGCTGCCGAGTTGAAAAGTTGTCCAGGCATCTGCGCAGTTCGCAACTTCCCACCCTCAATTCGATTCGTTGTGAACCATTAACCCTCCATATACGAAGTATTCGATGATACGATAAGATATTCCCGGATTTACTGATTTACACTACTGAACGTCTATTCTTCATGTTGTGTCGATGCGGGACATAGACTGCCCTTTCTTGGCTACCCGCCATGCCCGGGCGAAGTTGAGTATTCTTCTCTTTTTTCAAAGGTATTAACGTCACTACATTAGCAGTAGAGAGTCGTCTCGCTACGGACGAAGGGGAGATATATCTACAATCGTCAATCGTTTCCAATTATACGTGAATGTACACACCCGGGCTCGCACTCCATACCCTGATTAGGCTTAAGTCACTCGAGAATGCTGGAAAATACAACTCTTATGCATCTACCTCCACAAGTTACCGCGTGGATTTATATTCAAGACCTGCTGAAAATGTACATGAAGAGGTGACCACATTTATGTAGTTCTCTATAATTAGTGCATCTTCCGGGGTTTGCATGTGCAAGCTGAATCTTAAAGTGAATGTCCAATGTCGAGCGGTTTAGAATCCGGAAATTCTCATGCGTAGATATCTCGGGATTGGGCCATATTTCAGTCATGATCTCGGGAAGGAAGCTATCGAGGATTCAAGCCACGCCCCTTGATATTAGTTGGATTTTGTCTATCCGCCATCGTCATCCCGACTTTCACACAGAGAAATACGCCAGAATTCCTTACCCCGGGACTCAGATTCCTATCAAGGTGGCCACAAGCGATGACCAAAGCAATGGCAGTTGAAGTCATTCTCTGGTCTGGGCACATGCCTGTGCATTTCGATTCTTGAATATGGCACCTGACAAAATAAATGAAGCAAAGTCGTAAATCCAAGCGTGGAAATTCGTTTGGAACCCAACGCACCTTCCCGAGTCTTGAGAGAGACGGTTTGCACGTCTATGTGTTATATATGAAAACTTGGGTCTGGATTCTCAACGACTCGTGGAAGCTCAAGTGGGCGAGCGGTGACGCACTGCTTACAAACTACTTCCGCAAGGCGCCGGCGTGGAACCCGGTCTGGTCAAACCATGAGTCGTGGAGGGAATTGGGAATTGGGGAGGGAGAAGTGGGAATTCTTTTTTTTTCTTTTTTTTTGGCTGGATCGCACTTATTATACTGGAAGTTTTTTCCCCCCCCTATTCTGCCAGCGAATCTCTTGTTACGGCTCTCTATTGAAGTTGTGATATCTCGAGGGTGGAGAGCTAATTGAGGCGAGGAGTGAAGCTTGGAGAGGTTGTCGGTTCGAAATGAGGAGAGGACTTTTGCATCCTTTTTTTTGCCCCTTTTTGGGTGTGGGGAAGGGGGGTTCTTTCCTTTCTGCGAGAAGGCTCTTTGAGGCTCTGTTGAGCTTGTGATGTGTTTCCAGGTTCGGGCTGTCGTCTGGACTGCTGGACCCACTTGCACCGAATCGGCCCCGCGGACACGGAAGCGCCTTCCGGCCCGTCGGAGCAACTGGTTATTAGAGTTCACTGTACCTGCTGAAGGTGCCATTTTTGGCACACTAAGGTGCGACATATTTCGTATTTTAATCAGCTGATATATTTGGTGTCAGCGGTCGCCTGGATCAATTGATGGAAAATTCTCTAACCAGAGATATTGAGTACATGGAATGGGCTCTGATTAAGTCTTGAGTGCATGAACAGTTGAGGACGTGCCAGGTACGCCCGGCCAGGCCCATCCTCGCTAAGGCTCAAGGTAACCGATGCTTGATTTATTTGTCCGAATGATTGCCAGCAATGGTATTTTCTATAAACTATGTGTATAGAAGCTGAAGATTGCGCTGTAGACTTGTGTGCCAGCTGCGCCACTCTTGCCAGCGGTTTGAATCCGGGTCAGCCTTAATACATACAAGTCCTTCCTTTTTTGATGACCTGGTTCTGCTCTTTTTTTGATACCCTTGGGGGCGGTTTGTGTAGGAGTGAGCCAAGTTTATAACCAGTTCTGTACTCAACGAGAAAGACTCGGAAAGGGAGAACAATCCAGGAGGCGGAGAACCTGCTTGCTCCTCTTCTCGGCAAGATAGCTAACCGACTCGTAGATAAAGCAGGATGCTCAATGCATCCGAGGTCGGAGTACCCGTGCGAATCACGGCCGCCTAGTCAGGATGAGGGCCCCTGCAGTTCCCTTCAGACTCAGGGCTGCGTTGATATTGTCTCATAATATCCTATCCAGAAAGACTATCACGTAAAAGAGGACCTCTCTAGACACCTCTTTCTTTGCAAGTTCTCATCCACTCCTATTAATTCAGCCGTGCCCCTCATCGCTCTCCCCATCATCAGCCTTCCCCACCCCAACGACCATCGAACTCCTAATCACACCCACCAACACCGCAGCAGCAACCAGCACCCAGCCAGCCACCGTAAACGGCAAGCCAACCCACGCATCGCCCCATCCCAACCCAACATTAAACAAGCCCGCAAACATCGGGCCGGCCGCCAACACCGCAAAGGTCCCGACGAACGCTATGCTCGTATACATCACCCCGATTTCATGCCCGCCCACCAACGACGTCATCAAGCTCCTAATCATAAACGTATACCCGCCGCCCATGCCCGCCACGACAATGCCCGCCACTAGCACGGTCTTGGTCTCGGCGAGGCCCTGCAACATGGTGCCCGCGGCGCTCAACACAGCGCTCGCCTGCGCGAGCCGGAGCTCCTTCTCCCGATCAGAGACGCGCAGCATGTGCAGAATCCGACTCGTGCCGGGTAGGACGACTAGGAGGAGAATGAGGGCGGTAAAGGCCGTTACGGACTGGAGGAGGCCCGCCTCCGAATATGACATGCCGTATCGCTTGGTGGCGTACTGAATCAACTGGAGGAAGGAGCTCCGACCGAAGATTTCGAGGGTTAGGGAGATGAGGAGAAACCCGACAAGTTTGTGATCCCAGAAGAGGAAGCGAGCCGAGTGGACCGTATGGATGAGGGCTGCGACGGCGCGGGATAGGAGTGTGTTTACTTGTCTCGGAGGGTTGCTCATAGAGTCTTGTTGGGCAGAGGAAGGGCAATTGGCTGAGCTCGAGGGCGTCGTATCACCAGTGCGTAGAGAAGTAGTGTCATCTAGCTGCGAAGGGCCGTCTGCTGGGGGGTCGACGGGAGATGTCTCGACGGCGGCGGCTTTGTCGAGGGTTTCCGGGGTGAGGAAGCCAATGGCGGTGGAGACAAATAAACAAATGAGGCCGGTGAAGACAGCGAACCAGGCCCCCCGTTTCATAGCAACATAGACGATGGGGTTGGCGATGAGGGAGCCTCCCATGAGGGAAGCGCCAATGTAGAAGAAGGCGGATACCCTAGCCTAGGTTGTTAGTTTAGTGTACAATGGGTGCGTTTAGTGTCTATAACGAACCTCTGCTCTTCGGTTGATATGTCGGCAACGATAGTATATATCATCGCGGAAGAGACAGTCTCACCACCACCCAGAAATTGAAAGAGGCTACCCAGCCAAATGGTTCGAGGGTGAAACACATGAGGCATAGCACACACAGTTGTGTCAGACGTCGCTTTCAAGGTAACGCCGAGCAGGCTCAATCCTAGGACTAGCGTGCGACCGTACCTATCGGCCACGGCGCCGTATGGAACGCTCGTCAGGAAGCTTGGGATTAGGGTGTAGGTGGTATCCCACCCCCTAATGAGGGACAGTTCGCTCTGGACATTCTTGTCCTTGCACTTGGCGGGATCGAACTCGGGACCGTGGATGTGGCGGCAGATGTTTTCCTCTTGGATTTCGGCGATGGGCACGTTGAGGAGGGAGCTGCCGATTGCTAGTGTGATGAGCAGAGTGAAGCTGAGAGCGAGGACGAGGATACGCTTGGCTGGGGAGATGAGCCTGGTTGCCGGAGGCAGCACCGTCGATGCTGTCTCGGACTCCGATGCATCGGTATCAGAGTCGGTCCGATGGTTGGCATCGCCGTGACCTAGCAGCGGGGCCCGCTCGCTATCTGTACCTATTGTCATATTAATTTGTCGCGTTGCTGGATTTTGAGAGTTAGTAGTGATCGACAAGTTCAGGAACCAACACTGGCTGGGGGAGAGGGAGAGTCAACGATGTTGATGGATTGGTCCTTTGGACGAGAAGCCGCAGAGACTCTAGCTAGCTTATCGAACACGAAGCAAAGAGGATGAATATCAATAGGCTGGCATTTTGGAAGAAGAAACGAATTGAAAGGAATGACTGGGGCAGCGCTGGATGTATTTAGCTGTCATGTTCATAGTGAAGCACCAATATTAATGAGTCGCGTATATGTTTCGGTCGGTAGTGGACACCATTGATCAGTCAATTCGATCCACGACTTCCTCTACTTAATTGCCCCTTGACGCCATCTCCCCTCCTCTGCCGACATGGCTTGTGGAACCGACAAGTGTGGGGGATCACTGGATGAGGCAGGTTGGTTGAGACAAGGGAACCACAGGACGGGAAGGGACCGGGCGGAGGAAAATGCAGCATCGGACCAAAACCCTCCCGGGGAGGTCAGCAGTGTGTATGAAGGCTATAAAGTACGAAGTAGGTGCAGATGCCCAGGCAGCAACCGAGAGCGCTGCTTTGTCTCGTGTCACGACAGTAACAAGCGCTGATCCGTCCTCGAGCTCGGAGCTACCAGAAACAAAAGGCCCAATTGCAACGGGAGTGCCGGCTAAGTTCATTTCAACTTATACGAGCCAATGAACACCACACAGTTTTACCCAGCGGTTTGGGTTTCATGTCGAGTGGATAGAGTAGTGAAAACACATGGATGCTGACGATGTGGTGGACGATATTCAAGAATTTCGAGCATCTGGAATATTTTCTAGCTAGAGCAGCAGACTACCAGAAGGTAATACTTCTTTTTAGCGAGAGCCGTTTGGACAGCTCCCTGAGTAACAATTGAGTCGATTCCACCTAGTACCTCTGGACTATCCAAGCCACCTACCAAGAAGGCAATCGATTGAATACTCCACTGGGTATGAGCCGATCGCATCAGTCGGGAGGAATTCAACCCAGTCGCACAGGGGGCTGCGAAGATTGACCATGTTTAGAGCCTTGACGAACTCCCAATACTCGGGATACCATCCTGCAAATTCCTAGTCAAGGATGCCGGAAATCCTTATATCCTTGGTCATTGTTGCACCTCCCTACTCACTCTCCCAGGAGATCATGATATTTCGCGGATGTAAGTCCCCATGTGTCATGACCATGCGATGATCTTCTCTCAAAGATGAGCGGATCATCTTCATCCATTGTGTTACGGTTCTCCCGGGCGCGTGACAAAGGAAGTCATTAAAATCTGCCTCCGCCCGGATGGGCTTGTCGCTTACACGTAGCGTGCGCCTCGCATCTTTACAGATTCCTGTTTCGAAACTCCCAAGGTTGAGTTGGTCTCGAAAAAAGTCTGGAGCTTGTGATCGAACAACCGGAAAGATATCGTTGAGCTGTTTTGGATCGAGAGCTTTTGGGAAGCAGAAAGATCGGGCCAGACGCTTTCAAGCGTCATCCCAGGGACTCGTGATAAGAAGAAATAAGATCGTCGACCATTTTGGAAGGCACCAAGACACTGAGGAGCTGGCATACCCGGTATTCTAGAGTTGATGTACTGCAGATTCAATATATGATCCGGATCTAGAGAGTCACTAATTTTGACGGCGACTGAGGGCCCAAGGCCTAGAACGAAGCTGCTATGTAGCTCATAGAGACATTCGGCCTCTGATAACTGACGATTCATAGCTGCCAGGAAGACTTTTGAGGGAGGGCCTGATAGGTCATCTGCTGTGCATGCGTCTTCGCCCTCGAAGGCGAGTTCAAGCAGACGAGAGCTCAAGGAATGCAATATCTCGATGGGGAGCTCCGGTGAGGTCAAGAGTGATTCAGGTGGTGTTGGAGGCTTCTCTCTGCTAGCCCCATGATTCACGCCTGCCTCATTTACTAGGTTCTTCGTCCGAGCTGACTGGACGAGGTTTTCGACGAGGCTGGGATAATTCTTCAGTTGCTGGCTTAGAATGTCTGTTAGGTCCGCTGCAGGATCGCTCTTCAGCTTGGACACAATTCGATTCAATGTAGACCTGTTCTCTAGTTCGCGGGCCTCATCAAGATAGTTGCGTTCACGAATCGGACTTCTTTTTGTTTCCGGTATCTCTGCCATTATCATAAGTGAGTAGACTATACTGGAACACTAGTATTTGGTGGCGCTCTTCCCAGTATCTCTGGTCGGACAAACCCTCAGTAAGCTCACTCCTCTTCAAGTTCCCAGCCCACTTAAATGTCAGGGCTTCGACCGAATCCCACTCCCCTTCCACGTGATGAACCAAACAGTCGGTGACTTCGCAGGCTGAAGTCTTATACAGCTGGAGCAGCATACGCTTTAATCCAGGCATTCTCTAGCTTAGGCAGCTTCTCTAGTGTAACCACCGACACCACCGAGACACCGACATGAAGATACAGGATCTATCAGGATTCATAGAAGAAGAAAAGGCATGGTTCAAAACTCTTCCTAATCGAGCTCGGGTGGGTGGCGAGTAGGCACCAGTCCCTCCCCCGTTGACTGGTGTAACCCATGATGGGTAAATACCACTGGGCTGCGCACTCGTCTACATGTTGGAGACTTCGCAACTAAAACGAACTGCTCACACTTGAATTGTTGCTTTCCTATTTCATACGTTGATGCCTTGAGAAGAATGAGGTATTTGCTACTTGCTCAGTTAGATGTGTATCCCTGGCCGACCCGTCTGGTTTGCTGGAAAAGGTGTTCCCGCATACACATCGTTACCTTCCAGTGCCAGCGTTTGGTGTTAGCTGTGCCCGTTGCAGAACTTCTACTAGCGAGACAACAGGTGGCGGAATGATCAGGTCGTGTCTGATACGACTATGTGTGTATAACCGATCATGGTATACCATGTTGGGAAATAAAAGCTGTCAGGGGCTGCAATTGCATGTATTGTTGAATTGATGTACGCAAGGACCAACATTGAGGCCGACCGAGCGCATTCATGGCACAACTCGTCGCCTACTGGGGACTGTTGCAAGGCGGTGACCTACCAGCTCTTCACCGAAACCTTGATCCGAGATTCAATACTTCGTCACTGAAATATCTCCTCATAACTGCTAGTGATCGAGCTTCTATGACCATCACAGAGCCAGGGCTTTCCAGGAAAGCCCCGTTGCCACTCATGGATTTTCTCAGATAGCCACATCAGCCTGCAGGTGCCCGGCTCCTTTGACTTTACCCTCACTTTTAAACACTACATCCTCTTGGTCCTCCCTCATATGATATTCTTGCTTGTTGTAGTGTCTGGACTTCCTGGCATATTTTGTAGATGACCAAAGCCGATCGTCATCCACTGACATGGAACCCTCTACTGGTCAAAGACGGTAAGTAGATAAAAAGCCAGGAAAAGACCAGACAAGTTCTAATTAAGTCAAATGACAAACCCGACTTAGCTATTCCAGGTTAGTGAACGACTACCTCTTCTTTCTATCCTTCTTGACATGGTCTCGAAGCCCTAGTCGCTGTCTTCGTTGTCTCGGTCATTGTGGAAGGAAATGAGTCCAGAGCCTACGAGCGGCGGGATGAACCGCTCGCTCTTCTGGCGGCTCAACGCTATCTTCATCCGCGGGTACTGTGGCCTGCTCAACCCCACGAACCCATTAAATATCCTCTCAAAGTTCGATGCGCAGCCCCTTCTTGATCAGATCCAATTGGAGCAGGAAAATACTCCGTCTGCCTCGGACCTTTCGCGCCATCGCATTCCAGACCGTGTGCGCCCCGCCTCGTTCTCTCGGCATCCAAACACACCCAGCCCTTTCTCATCAAACATGTCATTGAGTACGTCGAGGTTTCGGCAAAAGCTACCGAACACCGACCTCGACGTCGCAAGAGGCCTCACCGGCGCGACGGTTCGGCATCGGCATCAACACCTCGGTTTTGAACCACCTGACGAGTGAGCATTGAGGCTGAAGGAATCAATATCTTGGCGCAGCAATGATCTCTTGCGGTAGGAGAACTCGCCTTCTGAACGGTGAGTACTTCTTTATGGTTTAAACGAAGGCGTAATCGCGCTTGGTCTTTCTCACTTTTCAACTCCAGTTCGTATCGTTCTCAGCACCACGATCTTAGTTCAGTTCTTAGGCGAATTGGGAAGGAGAATACAGTGCGGATTATCACAAGGCACATTTAAGGTTACTAAGAAAATAGACTTGAATCATGTGATTTTCCTTAGCTCCAGCCTCCGAGGTCCAAGCACCCTTGACGATTTGACGTGCATCAATAGCTTCTTCCATTTGGGCTTTTCATGACCTCGCCCATCTTTCACGCCGCGTCCCAAGCGAAATCTTGGAAAGGGTCTCCCGCCTGTGTCTTGGAAGGCGCATAGGAGGAACGCGTAGCCAGAATTTCGACGATTCATTTGATCTGTTCCTCCCATCCCGTCATCGCTGCTTCGACGCAACAACTTCGATCCCTCCACGATAGGCATTATCGCCTTCCTGCAACGAACCTTCGCCCCCTCGATTCACGGATATCTGGCATCGATTACGGTATTTCCTGTGTAATATATTGGAGGAGAGCTCATTTTAACGGTTCTCACCTGTAATTGGAGCTACTCGAACCCGCCTCTGGTGTGGAGGAAGCCAGTGGTGGCGCGGGCACGCGACAATAGCGACTTCCACAGAGAGTTCCTATTCATCGCGTTCAACGAGGGTAGGAGCCATTCAGGCCCTTACAAAGGGACAGGTTAAGCGTCTGGGGTCTTCATATTTCGGATGCTTGTCTCTTTTTTTGTCACATTCCTCTTGCCTACTTGCCAAACCACTCCCACATCGCCCGCGTCTTCCCCTCTGGCATCTGGCGTCGTCGCATAGAAGTATAAAAAAACAAAACAAGCCGGTTGGATCTTTAACTTTATTTATTTTCCTACTGCAATTCTTTACGTCTACACTTCGCTTCGTTTCTTGGAAGGCCTTTCCATATTGAAGCTAGAGAGGGGGAGAGAAGAAGAAGAAGAAGAGGAAGAAGACCAGAAGAGGAAGAAACAAGGCCTTCGAAGACATCTCTGAGACTTTAGAACCCATCATGTCGTATGAAAATGCTGCCGCCGAGGTGGCGGAGGATTTCAAGACGGCGCTAGAGGACATGGCCTCCATCAGTCGAATCGAGATTATGAACTTGTGCCAGATTGCCCGCGAGAATACGGAGCATGCATTTGAAATCTCCGAAGTTCTTGTGGCCCACATAAACCGGGTATGCATTTCGGATAACCTCCCCTTCCCTTCCCTGAGACTTGGCCTACGGAATAGACGCGTGAGAGATCCGCCATCTTGGCTATTCCTAGGCGTCGATTTCCCAATATCGATATGCTAACAAGGGTTCGATAGACTGCTCCTCAAAAAAAGTTGGCCGCGTTATACGTGCTAGATGCCATAGTCAAGAATGTCGGCACGCCATACACGCTCTATGTGGCGCCCAAGTTGTTCTCGACCTTCATGGAGGCTTATGCTCGGGTAGAGCACCCTGTCCGGCGCAAGATGGAGGAGATGCTGAAGACGTGGAAAGGACCTGTTCCCGGCTCTATGGATACCAAGCCGGTCTTCCCTCCCGACGTCGTCAAGCCCATCGAGAACGCCCTCATCAAGGCGCATACCTCCGCAATGCAGACACTTCAACAGCACCGCAAGACTCAACCGCATATTCTCGGCCGTCCTCCACCAGGCGTGCCGCACCGCAACACCCCTACGCCCCCCGGCATGCCCCATGGCGCTCACGGCCACCCCTACACTCATCACGCCACTCCGGATGCTAACGGAACAGGCACCCCTCAGCATCAGGTATCTCCCTCTGTGACCTTTTCTAGATTGAATTCCCTACTAATATTTTCTTCTACGTAGGCGCCCCCTTTCGTACCACCAAGGTCCGGGACTCAGTCTATGCCTCCCACTCACGGAGCGCATCCTTATTATGGCGCGCCGCAGCAGCCAGGGTATGTGGCAGGGGTGAACGCAGATGTGTTGAATAAAGACATCGAAGACCTCGTCCTTGCAACGCGCGTGGAGTATGCGCAGAATCCGCATGATGGTAGTGTTCCAACGAGACTGAAGGCGCTCATGGACTTGCAAGCAATCGTGCAAGCCAAGAACCTGCCGCAAGACCAACTCGTGCTAGTTAAGAAACAAGTAGATGAACTCGCCGTGAAGATGAGAGTTCCACAAGTAGGCAGCAGCACCACCAGCTCGACGCCAAACCACCAGCACCAGCACCACGTATCTTTAGCTGCCAGCGTAGCCCCTCCCCCTTCTACATCTTCGGCGGGTACGACGCTCGTGCCTCTGCCGCTAGCGCAAGTGCCGACACCAGTACCGACAGCTTCGGCCCCCGTGCCCGCGCAGCAGCCTTCTCAAGGACACGTAACGATTGATTCCCTCCTAGGAAAGGGAGCTCTAGCGGCTCTCTTGGCGCAGCAGGCGGAGCAATCCGCACGCTCAACTCCGGCTCCCGCGCCGCCGGCCATACACACCCCACCGCATCCGCCACCCGCGATGCCTGCAGCTGCTCCTCAAACAGCACAGGACCCCATGGCCTTAATTCACCAACTGAGGCAGGCAGGTCTCCTAGGTGCGGCCGGGCATACGACCGCGCCGGTTGCCCCACCTCCCGCACCCGCTGCGCCCAGTATCCCAACCCCGGCAATGCAATCCGCCGCGCTGGCCTCGCTGCCTCCGGTGCTTGCCAGAGTGCTGTCGCCGATGAAAGCATGGGCTCCGCCTCCCCCACTAATCGACTCGAGGGAATTGTCATGGAATTTGGCCTCCCTCCAAGTAGTGTGAGTACATTTGTTCTTCCGTTGCCAAACTTTTTTTCCTTCCTATTGTTACTGACATCTCCGTCTAGACGACCCTACCTATTCCCGGCTTTGTACGGAGAACTTGGACCGCAATGTAGCCAGTGCGGTCGACGATTCAAGGCGGACGCAGAAGGAAAGAAGAAGAAGACGGCGCATATGGATTGGCATTTCCGCGTGCGGCAACGCATGGCCGAGGCAGAGAAGCGCGGCCAATATCGAAGCCACTACGTCCCCAAACACGTGAGGTTCTCCCCTTTTCCCTCTCCCTCATACACCCCTAGCAAAAATACGAAGAAGGGAAAAAAACTAACTCAATTACCTAGGACTGGATAAAATCCCGCGAGGAAGTAGACCTCGACTACTCCGCCGAAGAAAAAGACACCACAACCTCCGAAGAAGCCTCCAAACCCCCCGAGCAGCAATACATCCGCGTACCCGACCCTTCCTCGGGCATCAGCAAAGTCTGCCCCATCTGCCAAGAGCAGTTCGAGAACAAGTGGCTCGACTCGGCGCAGGAATGGGTGTGGCTTGACGCCAAGATGGTGGGGAACCGCGCCTACCACGCGAGCTGCCACGCCGAGGCGACCAAGGATCGAGATAGGGCGACGACTCCTAGTTTTGGCGGCGGAGGGAGAGGGTTTACGCCCGAGCCGGTGCTGGGGAAGAGGAAGGCTGATGTGAGTGCTGACTCTAAGACCCTGAAGAAGGGTAGGAGCTAAATTAAACATCCTCGGCGCCTTCCGAACCTTCCCGTTGGGGGGTCTGGCAGGTGCATTTTCTTGTTTCTTTATTTGCAGAAAGACGAAGTCTTTTCTCTGAAATCACGATCGAAAATGAACTAAGCGAGACGAGTTTTACATCCCCGGAAAACGAGTTAGTGCTGGGGAGGCCGGGGGTCCCTGGGACGAGTAGGGCGTGGTGGAAAATACGACGTCCAACTAGGTATTTTAGGAGACCACCTCGGGGGCCAGCATAGAGGGAGAGGTGGTGGGAAGACCTCGCGGTTATCGGCATGGAGGAACAACACAGAGGAGATCCATGCAATTGGACCCCCTAAACACATTCTTTGTACTTTAACCAGACTTGCATAGCATGCGCTTCGGAAGAGTTCAAGTTGGTGGCCGCAAGGGCCCCAATTCCAAATATAATAGGGACAAAAAAAAAAAAAATTTCATAGTATTAATGCCCGAATGGATTCGCCAGTAAAGAAGAAATCGATCCTCTCCTAAACTCCATGACGCCTGCTGGGACAGATTATTGCTGTTTATCGTCGAGTCTCACTCAAGATGTATATCCCACGGCCTGCTTGAGATGTGCCAAGCTCTCCTCCCAGACTTCTTTCCCTTCAGCCTCAGCCCACAAACCAACCTTTTCAATGCCCTCTAAATCCTCCTTCATGTGCTCTTCATTCGTCGTACCGTCCAAAATCGTAAACCTCTCCAACCCCAAAAGGAGTGAATAAAGAGCCACCGGCCCCGAAACGTCGGCAGCCTTCGCCACGACCACCGCAGCCGTAGACTTCAACAGGTTGGGATTCGCAGTCAACGTCCAAAACGACTGAAACACAATTCCCTCATCCCTGCAAAAGGCGTACAACTCAGGTTGGTAGTACCCCACGCGCAGACGGTTCTGCACTACGGCCGGCTTAGGCAGACTTCCACCCTCAGCCTTCTTCGCCACCTCGCAGAGGACCCGTAGCACAGGGAGCGAAACATTCGAAATACCCAAATTGCGAACCTGTCGCGGCACATACGCCGCCATGGCCTTCCATACCCTCACCGTCTCCTCAATCGTAGGCAAAGGCGAGTGCAGCACTAGACAATCAAGGTACGGTTCCTCCTGCTCGTCCGTCCGGAAATTATCCAGGCTCGACTCGACGGACTGCCTCACCTGTTCCTCGAGCTCAGCCTCGGAATCGTAGGGCAAGTTATCGAGGTCCTGGCCGCTGACGGGGGTGTACTTCGTCTGGATGTAGAGCTCGGACCGCGAGGCGATGGTGCCGGATTGGAGAGAGGCGCGGACGGCTTCGCCGACTAGGGGCTCCTGGTAGTGGCGGGGTTGGGCTGCGGTGTCGATGGCGCGGAAGCCGGCGGAGATGGCGGTCGTTACAAGGGCTTTTGTTTGGGCCTTTTTCCAGGCGGTGCCGTAGATGAGGCGGGGGATGGCGGTTTGGGGCCCGCCTTGGAGGGTGAGCGGACGGGCGAGGGATGAGGTTCCGGACATGGTTTTTCAGCAGGAGGGTGTGGTGGAGTTGTATAATTTGTTGGTTGTGTAGTGGGAGGTGTGTTGTTTGAGTTGTAAGATCTCAAGATGGAGTAAGGCACAGGGTGATGGTGGTGATGATGGTGACGACGAGGCTGATGATGACGTCTTGAGGCTTGGAAAGTCGACCCCGCGGCGGGGTAAAATTGTTCAAAATTCGGGGAAGGAGCGACCCAATTCTCAACCAGATCACGGAGCTCGCGTTGAACCTGAGAAAATCTCTGGACAACCTATGGTGCCTCTATGGGCTCAGATTACGATTATGATCAAGGTTGCTTTTAATGCCATTCACTGGTATGGCTGAGCTATATGTTTACGCAACTAGGAACAGTTCAAAGGCTTCAACTTCAATAGTAATTGACGCCAAATGAGAGTCCAGTCTCTCTACACGTCGTCATAAGGCCGGGGATGACGATAGTTTATTCATGAGAATGAAGTCGGAAGGCATCCCAGACCCCGTCGACATGCATGTTAGACAGATCTAGTCGTCCCTCTAAACCCCAATAATCCAAAGCTATTTTAACCTCCAATGGCGCTCGAGTCACCCCGACCGAGGGACTAGAGCGCCCGCCGTTATTATCCGCACAAATCGGCCCTGCTCCTGGCCAAACCAAAGGAACGACAGCAACCGCTCCAACCCCATCCTATCCCACTCCAAGCGATGCTCGCAGGTAAATCCTGGGTCAAAACTCTCGCCGGCATTTGTGGAAACTGGGTTTGGTCTGGTTAGTGTGACGTTGCTGCACCAGGACGGAACGTAGGCCCCGCGAACCGATGTGGGATGAACGACGGGGTCCCTGTGGTAACAAGGAACGAGATGAGCTCCGCTCCGCGAAGTGATTACCCCGCCAGGTCCATTTCGCGATACCATTGAAACTTCCATAGATATTTCATTCCTGCTTCATTCCCATCCTTGACCCATTGGGACCTGGCATTCATCAATTGATCTTTTCTAACTACTCGATTCTTCGTAAAGAGCCCCATCCTCGGTGAACTGTGAACACATACACTCAATAAACAATAAACACCCAACCAAGCCCATCTATATCCAAAGCGCAACCATGGCATCCGGAACTCCCTATAACGTGAAATGGGGCATCATGGCCACCGGCTGGATCGCCGAGGGTACGGCTTCCAACTCAGAATCATATATATCCTACAGTTCGGCTTCTTATATACATTGGAGCTCGTTTAAAAAAATGATAGCTAACCCCCTACTCCTTCAGTCTTCAGCAGGGACCTCCTCACCAACCCCGCCACCCGCTCCGTCCATGACGTCGCCCACACCATCACGGCCGTCGCCTCCCTCACGGGCCCGTCCCGCGCCGCCGACTTCCTCAAGAAGATCGACGGCCCGGCGGACGCCGCCACCTACGGCACCTACGCCGAGCTCGTGGCCGACCCCAACGTCGACATCATCTACGTGGCCACGCCGCACAGCCACCACTTCCAGAACGCCATGCTGGCTCTCGAAGGCGGCAAGAACGTGCTCTGCGAGAAGGCCCTGACTGTTACGGAGGCGCAGGCGCGTAAGCTTGTTGAGAAGGCGAGGGAGAAGAATCTTTTCTTTATGGAGGCTGTGTGGACGAGGTACTTTCCTTGGAGTATTCGGATTAGGGAGCTTGTTAAGGAGGGTGCCATTGGGAAGGTCCACAGGGTTATCGGTGAGTCTCTTTTCATTCTTTCCTTATCTGCTTCTCTCCCCTTTCTTATCTTCTTTACCAACTACATATGGAGTGATTTTATTATACGTCTCAAGCCAAAGGACCGCAACTAACACCGTTACAGCTGACCTATCCATCGCCGAGGCCAACGACGACGGCAGCCTCACCTTCCCCGAAACCAACCGCATGATCAACACCGAGCTCGCCGGAGGCGCCCTCCTCGACATCGGCATCTACTCTCTCACCTGGGTCTTCCAAATCCTCTACCACCTCCAATCCCCCGCCGAAAAAGAAGCCCCGCAAGTCCTCGCCGCCGTCACCAAGCACACCACGGGCGCCGACGACCTCACGTCCATCATCACGCACTTCCCCAAGCACAAGTCGACGGGCATAGCCCTCACGTCTCTGCGCGTCGGCACCGATCCTGACGGCTCCAACAGCGGCGGCCCGTCCATCCGCATCCAGGGCACCAAGGGCGAGATCGCCGTCATCGGCCCCGCTTACCGGCCGCTGAAGTACCAGGTCATCAAGAAGGGCGGCGGCGTCGAGACGTTCGAGTGTGTCGTGCCCAAGGATGAGGCGCGCGGTTGGGGTCATGGGATGTTTTGGGAGGCGGACGAGTGTGCAAGGTGCTTGAGGGACGGGAAGAAGCAGAGTGATTCGATGCCTTTGGAGGAGAGTGTCGTTATCATGGGGGTTATGGAGAAGGCTTTGAGGGCTGGGGAGGTGGAATATCCGGAGCTCATCACGACGGATGTTTTTGATCCGCAGAGCCCGCTTAATGTGGGTAAGAAGGCGTGAGATGCCAGGGGGGGACCGATGGTGAAGAAAGGGGGCGTGTAAAAAAAAAGACAGAATGGGTCGTCTAGCGCGCAGTCAGGTCAAAAATGGTGAATTTGGGTTGTGTCGTATGTTTTTCTGTCACGGCCAACAACTGGGATGAACGGTGACTATGCTCAACATGTACAATCGAATCATGCTCTCCTCGGGCGCCCATGAACTCTCGACCGACGACCGCCAGGCAAATGGAAGTTGAATTCCGGGTATCGGAAGACTGTGTAAACTATGCGAACCCCCACCAAGGCTGAAGCAGCAACAAGCGAAGCATCGTGATGGTCTCAGTCTCAGATCTAGATCCCATGCGCCCATAAAATCACGTATAAGATGCGCGTCGCAACCAAAAAAAAGTCAAACTCCGTCCACCCATCCATCCGCGGATGCGCCCTCCCCCTCCCTCCGGGCAAAAGAAACAATCTTCACGGACAAACGGGTTCGTGTCCCCATCCACAAACAAACTCCAAACAATCTTCCAAACGAACCGAGCCTCAACGAACCCGTTTCCAAAAATCTGCATCTACAGACAATCTTGACCTCGGTTAACCTAGAGGAAAAGAACATGACAGAAGCAGAAATGCGGCTCGTCAAAACCAGACCCTAAAAGAGAAGAAAATCGGGACCGCCGTCTCTCTTATAGCGGACGCCCCCTCCATCTTCGGTCCCCCGTGTCTTACGGGGATCGCTGTTTTTGTTTACAGATAATGAGGGATCATCTTCGCTTGTCAGTGGGATGCGTAGGTTCATATTCTCTCAACGGTTCACGAATGTGATAATTACGGTAGCGAGGCACTGTCGACGCCCAGAAGCGGAAACACTCTGGAGGCGAGGTTTGGGTCGTACAGCGGCGTTTATGTTTTGCAAAGTGCAGGAAAAGAAAATCATAGATTCCCCGATCGAGGAGGATCTCCGATATCTCTCCATTCCTTCTGCAGGAGCTGCATTGTTTTAGCAGTTCACCGAGATATGCAGAAGCGAGGCGATTGATCGATGGAACTCGATCAAATGATTTCAAGGAACCATGGGGAACCATGGGGTGTGCAGCGAACAGACACGACCATCGACTCTACGCCTATGCCTTGTATGCACCGGGGCAATTAAGGGCAATGTACTGTACAAAGTGATAATATAGTGAGAATTGTTTCGGAGAAGGGGGAGGGGTGGTATGGAGATCGTTTTGCACTCGCGGGATCGCCATCTCGTTTGAAGACAGGGACCCTTTACGCATGGGCTGGTGAAGTACGAGAAAGCGGTTCATGGTGCATGCAGGTACCAAAGCACTGCGCCTTACAGATATTAAACAGAAGGAAAAAGAATAAAATAAAACAAGATCAAAAATCGATCTTGGAGACGTACGATCAGGCTTGGCGAGATGGCTCCCTTCACCCCGTAACCGAGTCCCTTCCGCATCCATATTCGGTTCAGCTATGAGCCGCTGACGACATCAAGGTTGCTTTCCTTCCTTCTGTCAACGACGACCCGTTTCATGGATGGATGTCGCAGCACAATCCGTACTTGGCCATCAACACTACCTCGTACTTGGTGCTTCGTAATGACTACTACTTCTTCACACGACGAGGTAGGATCGAGGGATCCAACTCTGCTGGACCGGCGTCGTATTGGCATCGACAGATGTTTCTTGTCACGTAGCATCGCATCGTGTAGACAGGGATTGCGAAACAAGCCGTCGGGTCCGCGATGCTGTCACTCTACGCTACTTCAGGATGAACAGGAAGCCAGGCCATGGTCGTGACGACTCTGAGGCAATAAGCGGAGCTGGTCATCACCGGTCCAGTCCCTAGCTCGTTTTGCGTTCGAGCGTTTGTGGGCCCGTTTGGACGCGACATGGACACACCCTTCCGACTCCCCAGTTCATGACTGGGTATGGCTTCACCTCATGTCGCCCCTTGCTACGGCCAGAGTTCATCCCGACCTCTCTAACTCGGCGCACTAGCTTGCCGAAGGGGAGCCAAGCCTACAGTTCAGAGAGCCATGAGTCGACGGTTCGAGAGCACGAGAGCGTGGGGAACATGATAACCGCCCAGGGACCTAAGTCTGCCCACCGTCCTGTTTTTTTCGACTGCCTCGGGCGTCGTAATGCGCTGTACTCCACGGGGCGTTCATGCCATTAATCGTGATCGTGAAGACCAAGACTCTGGCTGGTGGGCTTTGTTCGCGCCAATTTGGGTAGCGTACCGCTGTCACCGTTCATAATTGATCAATTTATTGCACTTGATGTCTTTTTTCCTTCTCTTACTGCCCTAAATGAACGTTTCTGAAACACGTCAACGCTGAGGCTAAATCCAACGCTGAACCCGGGATTCTGGGAGGTCCTGTTCCAGGTAGAACCAACCCGGTTTTATTGAGGGATTGACTTCAAGTCGCGTGCTTCGTCCTTTAAAGTGTAGTAATGCCAGGCGGTGGAAGTACCACCAATCCCCCATCCTGACGGACTCGATCAAGAAGATCAATAGAAACAACATTGAAGACTTGGTTGATCAGTCAATGCCTAATACTTCCAAAAAATTTATCCAGTTTTCGGCTGGCTTCAGTGCGATGCCAGGGCAGAGCAGTAACGTTAATAGATAAACTATCGACCCGCACACTCTTTTTGGTAGCCTGCAGACTGCAAAACGGAAACGATCGACGACGCAGAATCGAGACAGACGGGGGCATATTGAGATCAATCAAATACTTCTAGAACCACTGTTGCAGCGCATAGCGCCTTCGTACCCGAACCACTTCGTACAGACGCGAACGGCGCCGATCAATCATGATCTGCTCCAGCACGGTTTGCATTTGATTTGACGCAGTTTTCAGTGGTGAACGCCAATCAGATCCACCAACTGCCACCGGACAGAGCCACTGGTTCCCTGCCGTAGCGCCCTGCCGTAGCGCCCTGCTGCCCTTTGCCCCAGTAAAGCGATCGAATTTGACGAACTGAGACCGCTCGACGTATTGGGTACTCACGCCCAAGGATCACATATCAGCCTCCATTATCATCGCCCACTCCCTCCTTCGTCGAGAACCCGACGTTTCACTGTTCCCTTTTCAATCGTTTCCCGGAAATCTCGTAAAAATTCGGGCACGGCTAGCCTCACCCCAAACCTTATTTCAAACCTCACTCCTTTAAATCGGATCCACTCGATCCACTCGATCGAGCATGAACCATGAGGCAGCGCTATTGCTCTAAATACCCCCCACCCAACAATTTAGGCCGCGATAAGCCTCGATATTATTCGAGGTTACCAAGTCGTTTCTGGCTCCTCTTCTTGAACTTCTTTGGCCCACCCCGTTACTTTGCCAAATCTGCATCCATTCCAAGCCATCATGCCTTTCGACGTTTCCATGGGTTCTTGTTAGCCGGAAATTGGGTTGATATGCTCCATTTTCCAAGCCATGAGCCGTTATTGATTAATGCCATAAAAATCATATCATCTCCCCCAAGTAATGATATCAAATCCATTAAACACATTGATACCTAAGTGACCCGTGCAATTGCCCATGAAACCCATAGAAAAAATACTCCGGCCTCGGGTCCCGGAGAAAAAAACCCTTGTTCCCACAAAATACCCCGACCAAAAAAAAAAACAAGCAAGGGTTCCTATCACCCAAACTGCACCCAAAACCCAAACCTCTCAACCAACAACAACAAATTAAAACGCCCAATGGCCCCGCCACAGACCCCTCCAGGGCCCGAGCCCAAGTCCAGGTCCAAGCCCGGCCCCGGTTCCGAACCGGGTCCCGCCGCTCCCAAACTCACCCAACCCCCGGTCCCCGACTCTGCCACAGCCACAGCCACAACCACAACCACAAACAACCATCCCCTCGGTTCATCATCATCACCACCACCACCACCACCACCATCATCACCAGGACCATTCCCGGGGGATCCCAACCCAGACCCAAGCCCAGACTCAGACCCAACCCACTACGAACAAACCCACGTCCACGCAGTCTACGAATCCATAGCCCCCCACTTCAGCCAAACCCGCCACAAACCCTGGCCCTTCGTAACCTCCTTCCTCAACTCCCTCCCCAGCGGTTCCCTAGGCCTCGACGTCGGCTGCGGAAACGGGAAATACATCTCCGTGAACCCCGACCTGACCATCCTGGCCTCCGATCGCAGTCCCGCCCTCTGCCGCCTCGCTCGGGAAAATACGCGCGGTTTGGATCCGAACCCTAAAGCCGGCGCTGACGTCTGCGTTGCTGATTCCTTGGCGTTGCCTTTTCGGCCTGGATGTGCGGATTTCGTTATTTGTATTGCTGTTGTGCATCATTTTAGTACCCCCGAGAGGAGGAGGGAGGCTATTGTTAGGTTGCTCGATTGTGTCCGCGAGGACGGGCGCGTGCTCGTCTATGTGTGGGCGCTGGAGCAGCGGGCGAGTCGGAGAGGTTGGGATGAGGGCGGGGAGCAGGATCTTCTCGTTCCTTGGGTCATGAGGGCGAAGAAGGGAGACGGCGGTTCTGATGAGACGTACCAGAGGTATTACCACTTGTACCGTAAGGGAGAGCTTGAGGAAGATGTTGTCGCCGCGGGGGGGAAGGTGTTGGATACGGGCTACGAGAAGGATAACTGGTGGGCTATATGTACAAAGTAGGTGGGTATAAGAAGGAAAAACGGAGAAAGCGAGAAGAAAAAAAATAGAAAAAATAAAAATTGACAAAATAAAAGAAAATTCGATTTCTTCCAACCCTCGAGTCGTATTGTAACTCTGTGTCTAGTCTCCCTTGGCATCTATCTCTCAACTATCTAGTGAACCCCTTTATGCCACCTTCAACTGCTTCCCACTTTTGCCGCCATTTCATTCGGTCTCTAGAAACCGAGTCAACGATGCGTCTCGAGTACTAGGGGGGGAAATAAAATAAAAATAAAAACATGGCAGAAAGATATGCG
>SJVG01000177.1:0-53059 GCA_034774675.1 Scedosporium minutisporum
CTTCTCCTCCAGTCCTTGTTTTTCTCTCTCTCTCTTTCCCTTCTAACCATGTTAGTCTACTTCCTCCGCTGGATCATCCACAACTACTCCGACCCCTACGCCATCAAGATCCTCAAGTCCCTCATCCCCGCCCTGAAACCCGGCGCTAAGATAATCATTAACGACCACTGCTTCCGCGAACCGGGCCTCGAGACGCCATTCGACGAAAAGGTGATGCGCAGCACGGACCTGGTCATGTTGGCTATCCTCAACGCCCACGAGCGGACGGAGAAGCAGTTTGAGGCGCTGTTCCGGGCTGCGAGTGATGGGTTTGTTTTTAAGGTAAGCCCGATGTCTGGTTCCCTTGAAAGGGGGTGTGGGCTTTGCTAATTTGTGGGCTTCTAGGGTGTTACGAGAACGGAGGGATGTAGGATGAGTGTTATTGAGGCCGTGTGGGAGCCGAAGGAAGGTGATCGGTGACGAAATAAACGAACCGGACATCTAGGAGTCGCAAAGACGAGCCCGGTTACGGGGGCGAAATGACTTATGTGATGGGTCTCAGATTGCTTTTATGTCCCCCGGGAGTTTCAAGAGCCTCTCTGCACATGGCTATGCAGAGAAATTTAAGTCTCATTTCATACAATAAGCTACGTCATCAGAACCTGTGACTCTCTCCATCTCCGTATGTCAATCATCAAATGCCATCTATGAGTATGATGTATCACCAAGCTTAAGCCATTTAACCTATATGCTCTTATACGTCTATACAACTCTTTCACTTTTTCTTGCCTCCCCTGCCTCCCTTCTGCGGTCCTCCCTTCCCACCCTTTCCACCCGCAGCGCCACCCCCTCCAGGAGCCATGATGCTCACCTTACCAACCGGCACAACATTAACCACCTCCTCCGCCCTCAACGCCTTAATCAGCTCCACCTCCCTCGGCCACATCTTCTCCATGTCCTCGCCCCTAGGGTCCAAGCTCCCCTTCCTCTCGCTATCATGCCTCCACCTCTCCAGCATATCCTTGACGGCGCGTCCCTTCTTGAGACTCCCCGGCTGCAGCTTGATCTTGTACTTCATCTTCCCCATCGCCGCCCACGGTGCGCAAACGGCCACCGCCTCGAGAATCTCATCTCCCGGCAGGGGTGTCCCCACGAAATCTTCCACCGCCGCTAGGTCTTCCGCCTCGCCGGCTCCGGCAACATTTAGCCCTTCCTCTAGCAGCCGCTTCCTCCTGGCCTCGTGCTCCGCGGCGTCCTTTTGCTGTTTCTGGTGCTGGGCCCTCCTCCTCCCCCTCTGTGCTTCAAGCTCGGCCTCGCGTTGGGCTTTCGCTTTGGCTTCGGCTTCGGCTCGCTGCCGACCTGCTGCTGAGCCGAGGAGAGTGGCGACGGCTTGGCGATCTTCCTCGTCTTGGTATTTGTACTTTGCGGCAATCTTCTTGGCCTTGCCGCGTTGACCACGTTTAGCAGCATGTTTCTTTTCGGACGTCACCGTACTAGCGGCATAGGTTGAGGGTGCTTCGGTAGATTCTACTTCGGGGTCTAGTGTTGCGTCCTCAGGGGTTCCCTCGTCCTCGCTTTGCTCTCCAGCACCTGCATCCTCGATTTCGGGGCTCTCCTCTAGCGTGAGCGCCTGGGTGTTTTTGGTGATTTCTGCTTCCTCTGCCGCTTCGGCTTCCTCCTCCTCTTCGAGGCCTGATGACTGAAGAGGATTGGTAGGAGGTCGCTGATCCTGGTCCTCGGCATCAGACTCATCTTCTACCTCCGCGCCTTCAGGGTTTTCCTGTACAGCAGCGTCTGCTACACATTCACCCGTCTCCTTCTCACTGGGTAGATCAGGGACCGCGACACGTTCATTGGCCGCATTTCCAGATGCCTCATAAATTCTGTGCTTTGTATGCTTGGCTTTGCTCTCCTCGCTGACGTGGAACAAAACTCCAAACCCTAGTAGCAACGTGGCTGGAGGCAAATAGTTCTTCTCTCCGCTAACGGTGAAGTTACCCGGCGGCAGAACCTGCCCCCCAGACAAGGTCTTCGAGACTTGTTCTGCCTTAACCCACCACGCCGCCATCAAAGCCTTGGAATCCCACGCATTGGACATGGAGACGGACAGTATCCCGGCCTGGGAGAGTGTCGAGGGCGGGATGGGCGCCTCGGGCGTAGATGGGTTATTCTTGATCACGACATGTGAAGCGTTGGCAACGTCGGCATGGCAGTAAATGTCCCCCTTCCTAAGGTGCCTCTTATACAGGATTTCGCTTTGAGACACATCCTTTCCGGCTAGAACGAGATACCCATCAGATGATATGAACCAGATGAACTTCTCAAACCATGCTTGCTGGCGAAGGAGCTGTAACACAGGCTTTTCCTGTTTCAGGCCCTTCTTTAGATCTTGCTTAATCTTCTGCTCTGCGCTCTTCATCGCCCGGTCAGCTTGCAGGGCCGTCTTTTGAGCCTTATCGGCAGCGGTACGCTTCTGGTCGTAGTACTCTCTCGCGTTGGCCCAGGGACTCAGGCCGAGGTTGATGTCAATTGCAAGTTTTTCCGCCCCCGAAGTCGCAGCATTTGCCTTGCCTTCCTCTTCGGAGTCTGAGGCAGACGAATCCGTAGAGTATCCCGCATCCGACTCTGCATCTTCCTCCTCTTCCCCGAGTAAAAGGGTAATGATGTTCTCCGACAACTTCAAGGGAAGCTTGATAATCTCGGCCACAGGATTTCCATGCTTTTGCTCTCGGGCTACCAGCTTGCCGACGTCCACCCAATCCATCCCGCTCTCGAGAAGACCGTTCACGGCATCCATAGCCTCTTGGACCCGTTCAAGATTGGCCTCAATGGCCGCCGCCTTGCGGTTGCTAAGCGTCTGGGCTTCTTGCAAGCCCTCCAATCTCTTAGCCTGGTCCTTTCTCGCGGCATCGAGTTTCTTCTTCGCCGTAGCCTCGCGCTCATGGAGCCTAGATTCCAGCTTCTGACCCTCGATGGACGAATAGAACTCGTCAACTGTTTTGTTGAAACTGTCGTAGGTGAGAATCGTGTAAGACGGGTTGTCGATGAATTTATGAGGCACGAAGGGATGGAAGTCTTCGTATATTAGATTCTCTCGTTTCGCGGGGGGTGCGTCGGGTTCGGTGCCTGGGGTATATCCGGGTTTGTGCCTGGCAATTATGTACCCCTTGCAGGTCGCGGTACTGGGAGACTCGTCGACCAAGCGTCGCGCGTCCTGGAGTGCGTTGAAAAGGAGATCGGTCTGCTGCTTGCTGGCTAGAATCTCGGTAGGGGGGGCGTCGGCGTTAAACTCGCTTGCACGAAGGACATGCTCGACCAACACAGGCGGAATCTCGGTTATGGTTGTGGCCAAACCCTTGCGCAATACCTCTCCAGGTTTCGATTTTTTCTTTTTCCCACCAATCTCTGCACTCTTCCCAGCCTTCTCAGCCATGGTATGAAGAGCATCACGGAGACGTTCCACGGTAAGAGGTGGAACCTCGTTGTAGTTTTGTCTCTGCTCAATAGCATAGGTCAACCCGATTTTCTGCGGCTCTTGACCTTCCCCCTCGTGGACAATCCTCAGTAGAGCTAAGATTTTTAGGCTGTGGTCAGTGAGGATAACGTTGCCGCCCTAGAGTAATAGCCATCAGCCCATTTGTTCATAAAACTTAAGTCGTACTATTTTCCCAATTGAACGAACCGCAAAGAACTCGAGAAACAATCGATAACTCCCATCGCTGAACACAAATTCAATAACCCTGTCTGTCCCAACCTGCCTGACCTCAGTCACCCTCCTTGTCTTCAGGAACTTCCTCAAGCGTGCGACGAAGCCCGACGGAGCGGCAGCGGTCGTGCGGGAAAAGTCGGTAAGGTGGCATCGAAAACCGGCATCGACGACGAGTTGCTTCTTGCTATCGGGCTTCGCGAATTTGAAGAGCATAATCTTGGAGGAAAGGTCGTAGACGTTGGCGAGTCGCAGCGTCACGAGGCTCTGGGAGAGCTCGTGCGCGATGGCCTGGAGGGCTTGTATTAGCACAGGAAGACATGATAGGTAATTTTGGAGCGCACCTTGACATCGAGAGACGAGAATCTTTGCTTCATCTTCAGAGTGTGTTGCTTCTCTCTTTCTGTCTTCAACTCGAGCTCTAGGTCCAAGTTTGAGCTTCAATTGATGTCTTCCGAGGTGGACGTTTCCAGCACACAGCTTATGAATCAGTTTAGTGTTCGACCTCAGTGGATTTTGGCGGGGCAGTTCAGAAAGCCCCGCCACCTTCGGCCAAGGACGTCATTTTCCGAATCTCAGGCAGAGGCAGTGCAGGAGTCATTATGAGTCACACCTGCCGCCAACTGCCACTCCAGGACTACCCTCCCCCAAGACAGAAGACGAGAGGCTTCATATGAAGTTAGTCTCTTGTGAACATGAACAGTGTGCTGGATGGATTATGTTAGGCATTGGTGATGAGAAAAGAAATGGTTTGGCTAGACGCATGTCAGGACGGCTTCGTGGCTCGCTCTGTTCGAGGGCGGGGGATGACATCCCTAGACACCGACGCGCCTTGCATCAATCCGGCTGTCTCTTCATTCACCCTTCTTTTGACCGACAGTAGTGCATAGAGATTGCAGGTTTCCAACACAGGCCTCATGGATACAACGCCCCTTGACAGCAGTTCACATTGCCTTCTTTCCAATTTCTAACCGTATCTTGGATCCACTGGAATGGGGTATCTGGCCCTTTGGGCTCTCATATACCAACCCCCGGCCAAGTGCGAAGTATAAAAAGGGCTGAAATATTATTATTATTATTACTATTATTATTATTATTATTATTATTATTATCATTATTATCTGTTGAAATATCGAGGAACGGGGGAGTGAAAATTAAGACGAGTCTGACGAGCACCGTTGCGCCATGGACATGCAAGGGCCCGGAGTCCACTATATCCCCGGAAGAGATCTTCCTCCAAAGAGAATAGAAAAATGGACGAGGAAGAGGGTGGATAGTAAACAGAGGGATATCTTGACCTTTCCTTGATATTGGTGTATCCCTTGCCAAGTGCGATCCACCTTAGGCCGCAAGCACAACCACAACGGCTCCAACCGCAGGGAAGACAGCCCCAATCCCCAACTTCGGAGCCGCACCAGGAACTGAAGTCTGGGCGGCAAGATTGCGGCGGGTCGTCGTGACAGTCCTCGTGACAGTCCTCCCGCCTACGCTAACGGTGACAGTGCCCTCGCGGGAAGCAGTAGGCGATGGAGAAAGAGATCCCGTTCCAGACACGTCCGTGTTGTCGTCGGCTCTTTGGTCCTGGTCGTCACGATCGCGGCCCTGATCCTGGCCGTCACGGTCGTTATCCTCCGTGCTCTTATTGCGTCCCCTGGTTGTGGTTGTGGCGGGTTTGAGAGTTCGGGAAGTGGCAGTGGAGGGAGTAGCTGTTACGGAGGCGGCGGGCTCGTCTGTGGCGGATTGCGCCAGAGCTCCGGCGAGGAGCGTAGAGAGAAGGAGTAGGACAGGCTTCATTTTTGATCGAGTTTGACTGAAAACTGGTGTATCGAAGAGCACAGAAATCAGATTGGAGTCGGGGATGTTGTTTATATTAAGCTGTTAGTTAACCTTCAGCAAGCTTCGTCGTTGCTTGGCAACTCTCCTCAAGCTTTACGGCGAAGAAGCTACCAGAGTTACGAATCTTCTAAAACCGAGGAATCCTAGCCACTTTAAGTTTTATACGAGTAGACAAACCCCCTTGGACCATCTCGGACAGCTGTCCCATCGCCGTGGAAAAGCGACCCCCAAAGTTCAGTGACGACGATAAGAGTGCTTCCCCTACTTAACGTCCGATTCGTATCTGGGAAAAGGGGAGAGGGGATCTAAACAAGCGCCAATAGAAACAAAGTCAAATCTACACCCTGACGGTGTTCGGCGTTGGCGGCTTTACACCTGCAGACACGTACAAGTCTGTGATATAAGTGCTTGTCCGAGTTTTACCTCTCATCAGTCCTGCTGTTCGGCGGTTCGAATGTATGAGACCGAGACTCAATGTATTGGCGATATTGTTTGTTTACACCTGCTGGTGCGTTCATATGTTCTAAGATGCAAAATATGTATATTCGTATAAGAATACTGCTATGTATATACAATAGGTTGTCCTACAGTCTATGTCTACATTTTACTTCTGTTTCTTAGGTGATGTGCGTTCAACCGGCGCCTGACTCGTACCAACTCCGGTCCCCTCAGCCCCGCTCCGTGTCACCACACCACCCACCGCCTTTCCAGCCCCGACTTGTATTCCCCGGCCGCCCTTCATGTTATTGAGGCTGAGGACACTGCTTGCGCTACCTCTCCGAGCTGCCGCCGCCTCGACAGCCCTGGCAGCTGGTGTCTGAGGCCTACTTCCGTCGTGCTGTTCGTTAAGTTGATCCTGTTCTGCAGCTCCTGCTGGCGATAATGCTTCAGCCTTGTCCGACGATGATGCCCATGTCTCATCGCTAGAGGACTGTCCGCCTTGAGGTGTGCGTAGCCGCGCCGCTAGAGTAGGAAGATCGGGAAATCGTTCTCTCGCGCGGTGTCTTTGCGTGTAGGGAAGGGTATTACTGGCACCGTAGCTGTTATCCGTGGGAACAATTGTTTCTTCGCTATCCGTGGCGTCGTCGCTCGCTTTTCGAGAGTGGTCGAATTTGGACTGGAGTAGGCTCTCCTTCCTCACAATCCTATATCTATCGTATTCTTCCTGGCTGTGCGCAGCGTCGGTAAAGCTGTCAAGAGCGTCGAAGACGTGGGGGAACACCTGTCTGTCGGCATCTCGGGCCCAGAGGAAATCTAAATGTTCGTAGTGCGGGATCTCTGTCGCTACGGTTTGTTGTGGTAACTGCTTCAGCATGACTTTGATATCGACTAGAGAGTCGCATCCGCCGTAGACGAGAACAATAGGCGTCTTGATATTTCGAGTTGGGTACCTGGCAACCTTGGTGTACTTGTTCTGAGCACTAAGGGAAATGCCCGGCCGATCGTCATCGTACATTTGGAAGCTTTGATTTCTTATGATCTGGAACCAATGTACCACACTCTTGGTACTGGTGAAAGAGTATAGGTGAGAATACGCCGCCAGCTTCTGGCTTATAGAAATGTTCTTCGTCTTCCAGCCAAACAGGAAATTCAGGCTCATGTCGATAACACGGACGAAGATGGGCGGGTATAGGATAGATTGCCACATTGTTGTCGAGCTAAGGATGGACCGCCGACCAAAGAGGAGGTATATGACTTGGGGAGACGCTTTGACGAGCGCATCGACGATGCCGTTTGACAGGCCAGCTGGTGCCATCGCTGGAGCAAGTGCGATGAAGACGTTGATCTTGCGGTTCAGCTTGGGGTGAATGGAGAGCGTTGCGAAGGCCTGGGCAGTTCCCTGGGAGAAGCCGATGTATGAGAGGCTTTCCACACCAGTCGTGTCGAGAATGTATGAAATCGAGTCCGGGATATCGTGCAAGGCGAACTCGTCCATGGAAAAGTTCCAAAACTGAAGGCTCGAAGGCGAGGAATTGACCGATTTCTTGGAGTATTTGTTGCCCCGATTATTTCCCAGCTATGCCCTCTTAGTTTATAATTCCCTCGTGGGGGTACGGAGAGCGCTTACCCATACGTCGAATCCTCGCTCCACCAAAACTAATGGGAGGCTCCTCTCGGCATCAGTGAGAGAGACCCAGACCTCGCTGTTCATCAGGAGGCCGTGGTGGAGATACACCACTCTCTTCTTCAAGCTGTTGGGACCTGAATTCACGGCTTTCCCTTCTTCGCCTTTCCTCCACGCCAGCCGATGCAAGCCCAATAAGTACCCATCTTTAGTGAGAATTATATGCTCTTCAGCCTCGTATCCAAACAGGCTACATAGTTCGATAAAGTCCGACGCATCGCGGATCGAGGTCGATACGGCTGGAGAAAGGGGTCAGTTGGCGTACTAGGTGGGGTTATCTAGAACCTATGAGACGAACATTGATTCCGTTGCGCCGCTCTTTTTTGCGCCGGAGACGTCCACCGAATAAAGAGCCGGCGAGAAGCTCGATAGCAAAGGGATATTATAGAGTCGGCTGCGGGGAGGAAGCAGTTAGATATGAGCCCCCGGGTCAAGTAGGGCAACTCGCCAATATCGTATACTCACGTAGTGCTAATGTAAGGACTCGAATGAAGGCTTCAAGTGCCACGAGGCAAAAGGATCCAACCAGAGCGAGGTATTCGGTCCTGTGCCTTTGTTAGGAAAAGGCTGCGGCAAGTGCGCGCCGTCGCGAACAACGGTCGTTGATAAGGGCGGTGTAGCTTACAGGTGTAACCGGCCAATGAACGGAAAAGGCATCTTAGGATATTAGGATGAGCGGTTCGGGAAAAGAGGCATTTCCTAGGTATTCACGGATACGAGGAATTTAGGTTGAGGATAGAGAGAAGACAGTTTTAGGAATCGCAGCTTGGGTATGATATGTATGGATGGTATTGGAGGTTTGGCAACTGCGGTGCTGCGTCACATGTCAATTGGGCCCATGTGATGAGAGGCAGGAACAGGACAAAAGAGCTGCAGGCGAGAGGCGTATGACGAAATAGGTCGTGGAAGGTGCAGGTAATAGGAAGCCCCCAAGAAGCCGTACACCCGGTGAAGTTTTCTGGCCTGGACAGCACAGGAGATGGATAAGGAAGGACTTGATCAGATCGCGATATGCGAACAGGGTGCGATCCTGCGGAACAGGGGGTAGAACGAAATCGGTCTAGCAAATGGACTAGGGGAGGGGGTTATTGTCGGTTGATACTCGGTCTCATCATTGCTCCCCGAACCCGCCTTACGACTTCATCTGGGTTTGAGTTTGTGCCCCTTACGAGGAACCGTCTAACTACGAAGCGTGTGTCCTGTTTATGAGGATCCATGGACCTGGAAGATAAGCTTCAAATCTTGAACAAACCCGCCCAACTTGTCTTGGAAGCGACAGCCCAACATCGCCAAATCTGGCTGATCATGCAAAGTGTATTAGTAAGACAACGTGAAAGTCGTTTCCCGACAACCCGGAATCTCGGTGAGCAGCCAATCATATAATTCATATTCCAAGTGGCTTCGGTATCCGCAGAGGTGCTCGAACAGACCGGACCAATCATGGAGCTTCCAACTTTTGTCTCTCCTGATTTTTAAAGATCGTTCTAACCTTCCAACTTTTTGCTTTCCTTCCCCGCGCATTCCACCAGCACATCTCGTATCATACCCATACCTTCACAATGCCGAGTTCTTGCAAGGAGTTGAGTAAGTCACAAAGTTACCATGGCCCCGCCTCACTGGCGCTGTTGAACTGTTGAACCTGGTGCCTTCTCCCCCAACCTAGGCTCAGCGGCGCTAACGCGTAATGCGCTGTTCTTCACAGGAGCCGCTCTGGCGCAATGCCTCCAGGAGTCGGAATGCGTCATGGTCCAGCGAAACTCGGCTGCCGACTGCCTCCGCCCGCCCCTCGTCGACACTCTCCCACCGAAATGCCAACAGCTCAAGAAAGGTTTCGGCGAGTGCAGGCGCGGGCTCGTCGACATGCGCAAGCGATTCCGCGGAAACGTTCCCGTATCCTACCAGACGATCCAGAAGGCCGATGAGGACGGCAAGGGATACCAGCTCTATGCCGGAAAGTCTGCGTTCGGCGGTGGGGTTAAGATCACGAGCGGCGACGAGCAGGAGCAGGATTGGAGGGAGGTGGCGAACGAAAAGTACCGCGCCGAGGCAGCAGCTAAAACGGACGCTCCCACTAAGTCATGATCCGCCATGGACTTTTGATAAGATTTAATCACATATCTACCTCCCTACAATCTCGAGAATGCTGCTCGCTGCGGGAACAAAAAGGATTGTTGCATCAGTGGCGTTGGTAATAGAGCTTCGGCCAAAGGCGTTTCTGGGTTTCGACACAATACTTCACTCCACTTCACACGCGTCAATGTATACTACAAAATATATAGTTGAGTTATGGGTTTTGACAGGTCCTTTGACTCGTCTCGTCTTCCGGGGGGGCGGCGGCTTCTTCCTCGGCGCCGTCACAGTTCGGAGTGGTTGGGAACTTTCAACCGGGAGCTGTTAAAAGTCTAGCAGAAGGCGACGGCTTGGATATAATTCAATGGTGGGCGGTTGTGTACGATGGCGTCGATTTTATTTCCTAAGGGTCCGTCCTAGCCGATGTCTGAGTGAACCATTGTCCTTTCCAAAGGTTAGTTGGCAGACGGGGGAGGGTACTATTAGACCCTATCGTACTGTACTTGGCACCTCCATGCTTCGTGTATCTTGACCAAGGCTGAAGGGAGTGGTTGACATGCAATTGATCTCGAATGTAAGGTAGGACACCTTTAGGCCAGCCAAAGCTAGCCCTGTGCCATTCTGTTTGCTATCTCGTACTCCGCAAGGCCTTATCAAGTAAGATTAACTGTCAATCGCTGCGAGTGTTCGAGTATCCCTGCGACACTGCGCGCAACGGAATTTCGGCAACAATGCCAAGAGTCGAAGTCAGTAGATTCGTCGACGAAGTGAAGTAAAACCATGGTCTGAAAGTACAAGATACAGTCTCCGTCTTCCGAGAAATGGGCGGCTACCGTATTCGTGCTCGAATGGTGCAATCCATCAACAACAATGAATACGCAGGATCAACCGATCTCCTTTTGCCACTTCTCGTAGTATTCCGAGAGAGATCGGCCAACGTCGCCGCGCCGACACGATTGTGGCCGGCTTTGAGAGTTCTAGACCCAGGAGGGGGAAAACCCTATGTGGCAATTTCACGCTTGAGCAGCCTCTGTTCGAATTTGCACCGGCGGCACCCAAGGATCAATGGTCTCATTCTATTCCTCACACCAACAACTGCGATAACGTTGGCGCATCCAATCTCACATCCCACCTGATACCAGTATGTAGGATGGCTTATCAGTCTATGCGCCAAGAGCCAAGAACATCATGGGAGATTTAAAAGCGTAATTAGTACTGACGAAGGAACAACGCCGCCCAGCCTATCGCTGCGAGGTACTAAGTAGGAAGATAATATTGTGATTAACTGCCAGAACCGAAAGTCTAATATGGGCAACCCCCTGACTATACTTTTAAGCTCTAGGCTAGAGGGTTTTGGATCTGGTACATTTAATGGGCCTGGGCTGTTCTCTTGTTGCCCTACTTCCCCCAGCAAAAACTGGGGCTCGCCAGACAGTCATGCTGTACCAGGTACTTCCACCCGGAAACCCACATGAGGCGGTAAACGGGGAAAGTACAATGTAGCAGCGACCTAAACCGTGTTCAGCAAATCTGCACGCGGAGACTTTCCCCATCCGTAAATTAATACGGTCATAAAACAAGACACAAGCACTTCTCGCGCCGTCACTCGGACTGTCGATGGAGACACCACGTCGGATGCATTGGAAAGGGAGGTCATGAAATTGATGGGAAAGTCTTGGCTTTTTCTTTCCAAGGCCCCCTTTCCCGGCCCTCCCTAATAGACTCCACCAGTCCCTGGATCCCCCCGATTTTCAACGGGGAACGTGTAAAATGCTAAATTTCGTCCTTCATCCACTCCTTCGGTGCCCCTTGAGCCGGACGTGCTGTTCCAGATTCTCCCGGCATTTCTTCATTTCGGCGTCATCGAGATAAAGAATTTCTTATTCCAACGGATCAGTGTCGCGTGCCATGACCACAGTGCTCGGTCATGGATTAGCGGCATCTTTCGGGGGTTGAACAAAAGGCATATGACGTATCGTAGTTTGCCAATGAGACGAGCAGACGAACCACCCCCTGGGCTAGAAAACCTGTTACCTGGCGTTACGCGAACATAAGAAAAAAGAGAGAAAAAGAAAAAAATTCGAACGACCAGTTTGCTTTCCTCCCAGCAACTCTGCTCTCGGTTTATTCCGCCAAGAAAGGGGACGAGGGTGGCTTAATTCCAGGGAAGGAGAAATCCGGAATCCGCGTCAGGATGAATTTGCGATCCCCCATACACCCGCGGCGGCGGAGGCATACCGTCCTCATTATCGTGATATTAGTCGTCATCACCTTCATCTACACCTCAGACCACCTCTTCAGCAACGCGATATTGCGCACCGACCCACCACCAACACCCCAACACCCCGAGGCCAACGCAGATTCGAAGCCAGAGACAGAAACAGCGACACCACCACCCCAACCCGACAACACCACCGAGGACCACCAGGAGGAGAAGCAGCCCGAACAAAACGACAAGCTTGAGGAGAACAATGAGAACGAAGAAGAGGAGGAGACCACAGAACCCGACCCGGCGGACGACATAACGTCCTATAGCGCAAAAGAGCGCCCAGCCTTCACCGGTGCCGGCGATGTAAAAAGGATACAGAAGCTCCCGGCCTCGCGCCTCCCATCCAAAGGAAACGACAAGCGGCTCGTTATCATCGGCGATGTCCACGGCATGATCGACCCCCTACAACAGCTCCTAGGCAAGGTCGGCTTCGACGCCGAGAGCGGCCGCGACCAGATCATCTTCGTCGGCAACCTAGTCAGCAAGGGCACCGACAGCGCAGCAGTGGTCGAGCTAGCCATGATGCTCAACGCCACTTCCGTACGGGGCGTCGAAGAAGACCGAATCCTCTTGGTGCGAGAGCTGATGAACTCCAAGAAGAATGCGACCAACACGATCCACGGCCTGGGCGGTGACGAGGATCGACTCGAGCAGGAACACCTCTCGCGTGGAGATTACGACGAACGGGTCGTAGCCGATTCCCTAACGACCGAGCACGTCGAGTGGCTCTCGAGGCTCCCCGCCATACTAGACGTCGGTTTCATCCCGGGGATGCAGAACATCTACGTCTCCCACGCAGGCCTCGTGCCCGGTCTCGAAATGGACAAGCAAGACTCTTGGCCCGCCATGAACATGCGCAGCATTGTCTACCCGCGCGAGCAAGTCCGCCGCGAGACGGCCAAGAAGACCGTCGAAGACCGACTGAAGAAGCAAGAGGAGGAGCTAGGAAGGAAGAAGTTCGTTGGGCGGAAGGTGAGGGAGGCGCTCATCCAGGCCGAGCTTCAGGAGATTTCGAAACCTACGGATAGGGACGTCATTGTTCCTATCGATGATTATTCAGGCGACGAATGGTTCCCTGTGTGGAACCGGATCGAATCTGAGAAGAACGACGAGGAGCGGCGGACTGTCATCTATGGTCGCGATATCAAGAAAGGTCTGAACCTCGGCAAGAATGCCTTTGGGCTGAATACAAAATGTGTTGATGGAGAGCAACTTACCGCCCTCATCATTGCCGGCTCCTCATCTGGCGTTACTCACAAGACTGTATCTGTCGACTGTGAACAAGATATCGAGAAGGACAGAAGTTGAGATAACATCGACGTCTATTGAGCCAGCTCCAGCTCCGTCCTATCTCACCATCTTATACCCTCATTTTTCTTTTCCTTTTTCTTCAAAACCAATCACTCGCTACCGCTTCACACATCCTAATTGCATCATCCACCGCCTGGCCGGCAGCGATTCTTTTTCTGTCTTCTTTCTAAAACACTTCACCTATGTCTTTTCTAGCCAGATTTGCAAACATAACATCTATTTTAATCGTCGTGTCCAAGGCCAGGCCGTCGATGCTGCACCAGGGAGGAATGGTGGATGAGGGGTACATGACTAGAGATGAGTAGAGAAAGAGGGAATACTCGGGGAGCTTTCCCTCTCAATGTCTACGATCATAAAGAGGGCGCATACTTGGGAGACCACAAAACCTGCATATCAACTAGGGTTCGTTTCTTTTTTTATCGAGGAATTATTTTGGAGTTTGTATTACTTCGAGGAGGTATGAAGGGAGAATTTTAGTTCGACGCTGTAACATGATCTCTGTTTTCTTCTACTCTTGGGTCTCTAGACTGGTGAGTCTGGAGGGAAGAGCGGATGGGTATGGGGGAGCTCAGCTCGGCTTAACATAGAGGAATCAAACGAATTGCCTCAAATCTGATTCAATAATTTCGCGTTAAGCGAGCCATACGAAAATACGAAGTAGACGTGTCTATTTTAAGTTCCACTATGTCTTGTATTGAGTTGTATTTAACTTCTATGGGAGACGATAGTAATGACCGTGCTGTAATGGGCACCATCAACGAATGCCCCCGGACCGAATGTATATGACTTCTTCTGGCCCAATTGTTGTTCATCCGCCTCCCAATTTTAATGTCCACTTGCCAATTGATATACCAATCTCATGTATCCACCCAATGCGGACCGGCCCTGAAGTTGTAGAAATGGCAATGGCCATATCAAAAGAGACAACGCCGAAAAGCCCCGACACACAAAAGACAGGCTCTCACACTAAGTGTCTGCCACAGCATCCGGTGAACTCTCTCATCTTATTGTCCCCCCAACCCCTTCGCGGAGAAAGAGTTTGAAACTTGTCCTCGTAATTTAAGCAGCAACCTTGGCCTTGATGATGTCCTTGAGGACAACGGCGTCGGCCGCGAACTTGCTGATACCCTCACGGAGCTTCTCGACGGCCATCTGCTCCTCGTTGAAATCGAATCGGAAGGTGGACTCGTTGTTGATGTAAGTCTTCTTCTCGATGTTGAGAGCAGAAGCGGCGGCAGCGTCGAGCTTCTTGGGGACGGCCTCCTGGGAGGTGGTGAGCGTCTCAAGAAGGGCAGGCTAGAAGGAAGCGATAGTTAGCAAGTCTGTTCCCCTCTACTTATTTACAACCCTCCCAATCTTTGCATGCGGTAGCTTAAGTACCAGGTTGGCGGGAGCTGGGTGCTGGGAACGGGAGTCACTTACAGAAATGGTGAGGTAATCGCAGCCAGCGAGCTCGGTAATCTCACCAGTGTTACGGAACGAAGCACCCATGACGATGGTCTTGTAGCCGAACTTCTTGTAGTAGTTGTAGATGCTCTTGACGGAGGCGACACCGGGGTCCTCCTCCTTGGTGTACTCCTTCTTGGTCGCGGCCTTGTACCAGTCGAGGATACGTCCGACGAAGGGGGAGATGAGGAAGGCACCGGCCTCGGCGGCGGCGATGGCCTGGACGAGGGAGAACATGAGGGTAAGGTTGCAGTTTACGCCGTGGTCGCGCTGGAGGATCTCGGCGGCCTTGATGCCCTCCCAGGTGGAGGCGACCTTGATGAGGATGCGGTCCTTGGTGATGCCCTCCTCCTCGTAGAGCTAGTCCAAGCATTAGTTAGCAAAACTAGTCTCTCTACAACCTACAGGAGGTTGGGGAAAAACAAATTGGCGACTTTCAATGTGGCTTACCTTGATGATCTTGAGGGCCTTGGTAACGGAAGCCTGAGTATCGAAGGAAAGGCTGGCGTCGACCTCAGTAGAGACCTTGCCGGGGATGATCTTGAGGATCTCGGTACCGAACTCGACGAGAAGACGGTCAAGAGCCAGCTCGACCTGGTCGTTGGCGGAACCGCCCTTGGCCTTGGCGTAGGCGACGGCCTTGTCGATCAGAGCGGCGTACTCGGGCTTCTTGGAAGCAGCCAAGATGAGAGAGGGGTTGGTCGTGGCATCCTGGGGCTTGTACTTGCCGATGGCTGTAGTTGATACGTGTAAGCTGGGCGTTCAATCGAGTTCGAGGGGAGGTCAAGGAATCTTTATGCTATAATTTCTATTTTGTTTCTCGTACTAAGAAACGGGTAGGGATAACTCACAAGCGAAGTCACCTAGAAGCTAGTTAGCAAGAGCGAATTTTCCAGAGTCATCGGAAGGTCATCGGAAGGATATCGGAGGAGCTTACCAGTATCACTGACGACAACCTATGCACCGGAGAAAAGCAAGAGGTCAGCAAATAGGTGTTGGAAAAGCACGAGAGTATAGTAAAGTAGCAGAATCCCCATTGGCATTCTCGCATCATCCAAATTGACCCCTGCGACGGATGGTGAGATCCTCGTTGGAGCCGTGGACCGCGAAGCTCGAATGCGACGATGGGGCCTGACTGAGGGGTCCTTAAAGCGCAGCGCGGGGTAAGAAGGAACTCACGGTGCCAGTGGCCTTTAGTTGTTCAAGAGCGTTAGACATTGTGGATGTGAAGAAGAAAAATCAAGAAACTAGGATTATTCGCGAGGATAATGAACGAATTCTAGCAATGACAGAATAGAGGATGGACGATAGAAGAAGAAAAATAAATCTCGAGGTTAAAATTTTTGCGGGCTCTTGAGTCTAAATGGAAGAGGTCCGAAGGAAGGAGGGGTCATGCACTGTTCATATCCCCGTCAAGACGAAGCAAGAGCTGGCGGCGAAGCTGGACCTGACAAGCGGGAGAACTTCACACTGGAGGCTAAAATTGATCGGACCTCAGGTCTCATGTGGCAATAACTAAGCTCAACTGAGGTACAAAGTGTATCGGAACAGCATCGATCAGATCAATGTAACCAATACCTTGGGTTTACCTGGGGGCCAGACCAAAGCTAGCAGGCCTGATCAATTGCTGTCTCGTCTGCCGTGCTCGGTTAGTGTTTCGGAGCGCTGGGGCTACTTCGGCGTTGGAGCACTTGAGGGGTCGTCATCTCTGTCTGTCTCTGTCTCTCTGTCTCTGGGCCTTGACCTGGTTGAGGATGTGACGTATCAAATGCAAACTGGCGGGCGGCTGGATTCGCTGGATATTGCCGGTGTATCAAGTCTGGCATCTACCTGCCCTCTCCTGTATCGCCTCAAGCTTCCCCTGTTGGCCACCTCTCTCTAAGATAGATCAATTGATAGCTACGAAGTAACAGTTGGTAGTGTGTACCGGGGACGCAGCATGAGGTCAACATTGAGTGATCAATTTGTAAGTGGGAAGGAGTCTCCGGACAAGGAGTGAACCACTGGGAAGCTAGGGCTAGCGCGGGTTGAGGAACTTGCTAAAGTGCTACTTCCTACACTCCATTACACCCATTGCTCCCCAATTGTCGTCGTGGTGTGTTAGTCATAACGTCTGGCCAAAGTCTATCAATCTTACAAAATAATTGTCATTGACGCTCGGCGCTACAACGTCCGGTGTTGCCGTCCGCTTTCCCCGGCCTCTCCCAACCAAGACGACGAACTGTGGCTATAGGGGAGGTGCAAGCAAAGAATTTTAAGGAATAATTTCGAAATGGGAACCGTTACTTGTATCCTGCTTGGTTGTCCACTCCCCGGCATAGACTCATTACGTTGGCGGTTGAGGCGAGCCCCGCGTCTTGATGGACTTGGAGGAGCCGGTTGACGATGACGCCGCGGAAAAATGGTATGAAGTACAAGTAGGCATAATTGCACGTTGTCCAGATTGGCTGTGAGATTGGCGGTGGCTCAACCGATGACAAATCGATAACACATCAATCAAGATTGATATAGGACAACTGGAGTATTACGAACAAGAAGTAGTTGCCAAACCTGATGAATGCTCTTGGGCTCTACTTCGTAAACAGGGTATAACGGAGGGGAGAACAGGAACAATGGAGGGGATATCAAACAGTCATTGATCTCCTCGGGGCATTTCAATCGGTGATTGGAGCGCACCTACACTCTTGGCTTGGTCCCACTTGCGGGCAGGGCAGCAAGAGGTAAGGAAACCATGTTGATCACCTTGATGTTTGGCACATGAGCTTTCAAAGACAGACTGGAACGCCAAGGGGCTGTTTAGGAGGGCACTAGTCTTGCCCCCGAATTTGCAAATTGATCTCCGTTCATCGTGCACGCTCCTATTTACAGCTTCAAGTCTTCAATAGCTTCGGAGTCAATGGAGCTTTGTCAATTGTTATCAATTGCTACTAAAGTGGAGCCGGCAGTATTGAAGCTGGTATTTACTTGC
The DNA here is from genome assembly GCA_034774675.1 of Scedosporium minutisporum. NCBI lineage: Eukaryota > Fungi > Ascomycota > Sordariomycetes > Microascales > Microascaceae > Scedosporium > Scedosporium minutisporum. Next base: position 17,711 of record SJVG01000177.1, read on the forward strand.
TGGTCCCCTCCATTTGATCTCTCAAAGCTGTTGGCTCTTCAATTCTGCCCCTCTTCCAACCCCTCCACCGAACCGCCCCCTCAATTACTTGTACAGCGCAGAGGGAATCCAATGTTGAATAGTATTGAGATTGATTGTTCAATTGACCAATGTCTACAGGTATTTCTCCTGTAATTGAGTTGGTCTCTTTTCGTTTCCCAAGGAAAACCCCGCCAACCTGTACAGTCCAACACTAGTCGCCTCAACGGTCGTCACAACCCCCACCCCCAACACTCCGTGGAGAAGCAGCACGCTAGGACATGCTAGAGCGGGCTCGTCGAGGGGACGTCGGCGATGTTGGATTGATCAATGTACTCTATCACTTACGTTACCAGTCCTTTAGACACTATTCAGAATCGTGATCAACAGATGATGCTATGGTAGCACTTTCACTTCCCCCTTCGAGCTATTATACGAGGCAAAAAGCTGTCCGAGCTTTTGGCTCCAGGTGCACTCAACTATTACTTCGTATAGCTCGCCCTTCTGAGCCATTCATTCCTCCTCAGCTTAGTATACACTACACTACTTGTACATGTACAGTTCCTCGCGGCTGTTGTCTCGGGTAAAGCTCCCGCTCGCTTGCGTCTCATTTGCTTTACCAGCTTCTGGAGAGGAACATTTGATCTCGCCATAGTTCATAACCCGACAGCTCAATGTGCACCAATATAATGTTCTTGGAAGGAAGTGAATTCATTGCTCTAGTTGTTTTGATGCTATAGCAGTGATCATCATGAAACCATTGCTTTTGTTTGCTCATCCATGTTGTATGCCACCCACCCTCGCTTTCCTATATACTTTGACGTGAATGCATCACCTGCTAACCCAACCGGCCATGTGTCATCCAACCTTTTCCTCATTAAATTTTCGGGTTTAAAAGCTCTTCATACCTTGTGGACTTTGATGCAAAAACCAGAGGCTAGATCTAGTCCTCGGTGATATCGCCGTACTCCCACATTCCCAACCTCTCCTTCTTAGCATCATCCTCAACCTCGCGCAGGTTCTTCAGGATACTCTCAAACGCCTTGTTGCGCTCCCAAGCCTTCAGCTTCCTCGCCACCATACCGTAACCGCCCGCGACGACGTCTCGGTTAATCGACTCCAGAGGGCCGGGGAGCTCGTTGGAGGATTTGGGATCGTACAGCGTAACGTAGCTCACGCCCTCCTTGGCATCGACGTAGTCGAAGCTGGCGACCAACCGCTTGCCCTCCGTGATCTCGTTAATAAAACCGAGGGCGTCGGCGAAATAGTGCGGTGCCGTGGGGAGCTGGACAAAGGACAGCGATGCGTCAATGGCCTGCGCCTTGAGCTTCTGCGTGTTGAACTCGGGTTGCGAGAGGGGCCTCAGGTTCGACCAAGGGATCTTCTCACTGTTTCCGTAGTCGATGTAGACGACCTCGGCCACCTTGGCGGTACGGTCGTTCGATCGGATACGGGCGCGGTACCATTGTCCGTCCGCGGAGAACTTGGCAGCGACGTAATCGCCGCGGTTGGGAGCGTCCTTGATGGGGGTGTTGTTCTTGGCGTCGAGGTGGAACTTCTTAAAGGCAGACATGAGAGTTTCAAGAGCGGCAGTTCCTTGACCGATTTCTTGAAGCTTCAGCTTGCCATTCTCGTCAATGCTGGTGACGATGACATCGCGGTAGTCTGTGGGTTTCTTAGCACCAGTATCTTCCGCTCCGTTAGATGCTTCCGCAGGTGCTTCCTCCTCCTCACCCTCCTCCTGCGAAGGATCCCAGTCATGCCACATGCCCTTCCTGCCCTCCTTGGCCTTCTTCTCGGCTGCGAAAAGCTCGGCCGCGTTGCCGGATTTCTCAGCCGAATAAGCGTGGACCGAAGCGAGACCCTCTTCGACCAACAGCTTGGCGAAGTTCTCGCGGTTGATGTAGAGCGCACCAATGAACCCACCGACCTTGTCGATATCGTGAACGTCTACCTCACAGTCCCGCTGGTTGCAGCGGCGGTTGGCAAGGTCAAGGGCTTCCTGGCCAAAAGGCTCGCCCTTATCATTGGGTAGACGAGGAGCCCTTGGGGCGCGGATTCCGCCGAGAACCATGGTAATCTTGATGCCCTCCTTGGGGATGAGGACGACAAACCTCGATCCAGACCTGCAGAAATCAACCACACCGGGAATCTTGCGTTGCCGTTGTAGGGATGCTAGCTGGACCTTGGCCTTTTGAGCTGACTCCGATGCGTCAGCATATTGCTTCGCCTTGGATGGCCTTCCGGACCACATTCCCTTCTTCTCCGTCTTCGCTGCTTCTTGAGCAGCCAGCAGCTCGTCGTAGTTAGGGGCACGGTCCGTGTCATCCTTTCGGTGCCTGATTACGGACGCCCATCCCTCCTGTACTAGGAGAAGACCAACGTTCTTTCCCTTCTCAGTGATGGTAGCAACATCGCGAGATTCGAAATCATCCGTCGCGGGCTTCGATCCGTCGATGCTAATGTGGACGTGCTTGCCGATGACACGCTTGCGGAGGAACTCCTTGGCCTCGTCCCTGAAAGGAGCTTCGCTCGCTTCATTGGTTCGTGGGCCCCTCACACTGCTAATGCTGATCCGCTTCTCGACATCGCCAGCCTTGTTGCGCACGACGATGGTGTCGGCGCTGATGACCTTGAAGACAATCATGTCCATGGCTCCGGCGCCGCCTTCCTTGCTGACGTGGTTCTTATGCAACCGAAGCTTCTTGGACTGAGCCTGCTTCTCTGCCGCCCGAAGGGCAGCCATCTTGGGACCAAGCATTGTGGAATGGAAGTCGTTACACCTTGCAAGGCCATCCTGCAGGAGGAACTCGGCAATGTTACCTCGGGGGTGGATAATCTCGGCGACGAGCTGGCCCTGCGGGCTAGCTCCGACAATGTGAACCTTGATCTGCCTCTGAAGAATGCGGGACTCAACGTAGGCCTTGGCTTCGTTACCAAACTCCTCAGCCGGTTGGACCTGTCCTGTTGATGGGATCGCTCGTTGAGTAGAGGGGGTGCGGATACCGGCAACAAGCGTCATGACTTGCAGGTGCTTCTTGTCAGATAGTAGGATACGCGTCAGAAGGCGGTCGCCTCCTAGGACACGCTCAACAATGCCCTCAACTGTCTTGCCGGACCATTCCTTCAAAAAGCTAGGATCTCCGAGATCGTTCTGAACCTCAATCACGCCGCTTGCGCCCGACCACAGACCCTTGCCCTGGGTCTTGGCGTCGGATTCGAGAGAGCGGAGGCTATCCAATCGCTCAAGAATCTCTTCAGAGGATTCCTTCCTACCGGCATCCTCCCTGACCTTAACCCAGCCTTCCTTGATAAGCTCATCAGGCAAATCGGGGCCATCCTTGACCTTGACAACGCCGAACTCGCGGCCCGTGGTAGGAATCGTGTAGAGTACGGTGAAGAGGACGGGCTTCCCCAAGGCAATATTCCTGATAAACTCGCGAGACTGGAAGGCGAATGGCTCGTCGCCCTCCTTCTTCAAGTGAGGTGCGCTGACGTAGGCGAGGGACAAGGTGCGTTCGGCGGCGGCATTGTTCGGGTTCCCGATGATGAGGGTGTCGCCGCTAAGCACGCTTTTGCAGTAACCGAGGAGCTGTTTACCGGTAGCCATTGCGGTGTCCGTGGAGAGGGGTAGGCCGTGAAGAAGAAGGATCCTAGATAGAGAACGACCGACCAACTAGTTAGCTACTCAGTATACCCGATCATAGTAGTTAAAAGACTGTACTCGTAGGGGAAAAGTGTAGCTTGCACTTCGAAAGCTCACTGCCAAGGGCTTGGGGTTGAAGACAATGACGTTCAATGGAATCATGGAGGAGCTTAGAAGATCAGGCGAGCACTCCGAAGTAGGGTTGACAGAGGCGCAAAAGCTCCGGGGCACATACCTAACAGACTAGGGAGTTTGCTTAGAGAGCAGAAGTATACTCTAGGGATAGTAACAGACCAGAGAGGTCTTTAAGGGGAGGTAATTGAGAAGTAAGGTGATGAACTAGGAGATAGGTGAAAGTATCAATGGGAAGACGGTGAAGCGTTGACGTGTTAATATAGAGGTATTGAACTCCACATCGACAATAACCATTAATGGGAGCGTGAATTGTCCACCCACTGGGGCAGTCGATTAATTGGGCGTTTCAGGGACCAGAGCACCCCTAGCTTCCCTGGTTGCTCCAGGGGCCAAGTGGCGCAATTGTTGCCGCCAGCTGATGGGGATTGCGGGGTCGATGAAACTGCATTGATCGCTGATGCCCTCGCTGCCCCAGTCCCCGTTGCGTCACTCCGTGGCACAAGGCCCAAGTGTATATTTACACTGTATTTTCGAGGCCATCGAGGCCACCCTTGCTCACATTGTTTGAATCAGAAACAATCATTTATGCCCCGAGAGCCGATCAGTTATTCAGAGCTGCTCTGTAGTGCTAAAATCTAATTTTCTTGCGAATTTCAGTACTTTGAAGCAACTACCTCCAAAATTCTGGTTCCGAATGGGCTGAAAAGGATGGGCATTTAAGAACTTCGCCGTTTTGTGGCACTGACCCTGATCAGCTCGGACCAGGTCACGATCTGCAAAGTACAATGCTATTCTCACAACGCCAGGCATTGCGTATTGTCAAGGGCTTTGGAGCTGTTTGGGCGAAGGCGTGCTCTACCCCTCACAGTAAGAATTTTCGTACTGTGTTGTCTAAAGCTCTAGAGCTTAGCTTAGCTTCCGATTCTCTTGAAGCAACCGCGAACATTTCCCAAGCTGTCGGGATCAAATCACCAGCTCGCACTTGGAAACAAGGCGCCATCGAGAGGACTGTCAGGAATTAAGTCATTGACAATACTATTTTCTAGTCTGCACTAGACTATCATAGTTGGCATTCACGATACAATGGCCTTGTTTACCAAATTGGTGAAGCCCATTCTGTTGACTCTGGCGCCATCCCATCGGGGAGCTTCCAACCATAAGCTTAAGCGGAGATACCAATAACACCTATCATCCCAGTTAGTTACGGCCACATATAGATATAATCCATAGCATGCCAGAACTTACCGCAGGCGGGGCGGGGGCCGGCGTTGCCAGTCTTCAGACTCTCCTCATTTCCTCCCTTGCCGAGGTCATCAGTACCGGCATGGACAACAATGGTGCGCTAGGCAAACCGTTAGCATCCGGGTAAGTCGCAGGAACGAATTGGGATTAATCATACGCCGACAACGCTCTCGGGGCCAATCAGCTTGACAAGGCTATCGGTGACGTAGCCCTTGGAGTTACCCTGGGCATCAGTCTCGATGTTGCCGAGGTCTCCGACGTGGCGGTCCGAATCCTGAGGGGCACCGTGGTTCTTGCTATGGGGGTTGACTGATAGCAATGACGTTAGCAACCGCACCCTTCAGTCATGGTATAATGACACTTGGGCTGTGCCGATAGCATGGTCCAAGCGTGCCGAACGGAAACGTACAGTGAGGACCGGCAGAAGTGCAGCCGTTGGTGTTGTCACCGAAGGTGTGGATGTGCATGCCACGCTTGGCATTGGGATCGTGGCCAGAGATGTCCCAGGAGATCTTGGTGGGGGCGGACTCGGAGTCCTGCTCGAAGACAATAGTGCCCTTGATATTCGAGTCGCCTCGAACGACGCAGACTAGTTAATCCATTGCGTTAGCGAATGGTGGCCCGACATAGAGGATCGATTTAAGCTTCCCGGGGCTCGCCACGTCGTGCCTTGCAGAAAGGCCCGCAAATGTGCTCATAGAAAGTAGGACGAACACCACCCTCCAAAACACCTTGATAGATGGCATGGTGGGGTTGGATGTACAAATAGAGCTAACTTACCAGCCTTGACCATTTTGAATTAGATTTGTACTACCTGGTTGATGATTGGGGTGCGTTTCCGAGATGGAAAGTGGGTGGATGTTGATGGATTTGACGTGAAGCCTAGAAGGAATCTTTGGGAATTAAAGGATATGAAGAGATTCAGAAACTACTTGAGATGCAGAGAACCAAGAAGAAGGAAAGAGTCGGAGATCCGATGTCTGTCCGGCAGCGGGGAAACGAGTGCCCCGCTCCAGTCCACAAGCTTCCAATTGTCCAATGTACGTTTCTAACAACGGGATTTAACATGCGTCATAGCAACTGAAGCGGTACGTAAGAAGATCTTGTTGGAGTTGCTGCTTACAAACCCAACTTTCGTTGTCGTTGCCATTACTCTCTTACTATGTAACTTCGCCGGGGAGGTGATGCAATTGGGCCATCATTGATAGTTTTGTGCTGGTTGAGGGGGGGCGGCAACTCCACTTTAGCTGATGTTTGGGTGATTGATCAAGGTGATTGATCGAGCCCTCATCGTCTAACCTACTTCGTAACTTCGTAGAGTCCGGCAATGAGGGGTGTGCTGGGTCAAGTCGCGGGATGTGGTAACACATGGAATTTATGGAAAGTGAGCACGAACTCGGAAGTTTTTCCGTTCCCGTGCGAGTGTAGCTCGAGCAGTAGCTTTGGTGGTGGTTCTCACATATCAAACAATTTGGATGCACCTTCTCGAGATATGGGATCTACTGTTGGTTTCATACATGTCGTGGAAGGAGCTCCTGGCGCTTGAAAGACGGTGCTCGGGAACGTCAGCACTTCCGGTTGGCTTAACATAAAGAGAAGGTGCATAGTACTGGACATGTTCAATCGGTCATCAATGTTCCCTTTTCCTAATATTGCGTCTGCAATACGAGATGGAGTGTGCCCGAAGCAGCTTGCTACGATAAACGTTCATAGAAATTTATGAGTTTGTACATGGCTAATAAGCCTCACTGGGGAGGGAAGGGTGTGGGGCAGGTCACTTTCTGCCAGCTAAACTACTTCGTAGAAACATAAATAACTGAGACTCCCCCCTCGTGGGGTGTCCGCTGAATGGATATGAGACTTGGGCTTGTCTCTTGAATGGATCATCCCACCACGGGACCACGAGGACCAGTGGAGGAGACGCCGTTCTCGAAGTGCTCGTGAAACTTGTCCGCGATTTTTTATCAGTCCAGTGAGTGGAGATGCTGGCTTCGGACAAGTCTTTTCTTTTGTAGTCACGGATAGAGAAGGCCTGAAGCTTGTGAAAGGCGAATTTGCAAAACGACGCGGTCGATTAGTTTCACAGCATCTGTGATAACCGATCACTAACACAGAGCACTTCTAAGTGCCGAGGGGGTGATGGCGTGAAACTGATATAAACTGCCAGGTGTTACCGCTTGAGGCCTAGAAACAGGATGGCTAAAAACCTAGGTGTGACGGAGACTTGGAACACTACTGAGTCGGGGAGTCCTCTTTAAGACCACCTTTCAGCAAAGAGAGACGCCTGTGCTGTAGTTATGTCTGACATGGTGCTCAGTTCTATCCAACCCCAGTGTCATTAGGAAGACGTTCCTCTGTCCATCCGAGAACGGTGTGCATATTTTTCATGGATGTCGGGCGTGGGTGGGGCGTATTCAGCCTTATGGCATCCCTGGCTTGCACGTACATGCAAGATGTTGCTGGCATGGATATGCGAGTTTTCCTTGTTGAAATGGCCAAGCGAGGGTAGGCGTATTGCAAACTGATAATTACGTGTCACGGAAGCCAATATCGAGATGGATGGTTGGTGTCTAGGACAGGAAATGACAGGGCTGGCTGTCGCCTCATGATGCGATAAGGTGATGGTTAGGAGAAGAATCACCATGTACGAAGTAGTCAAAAATGCCAAAAGATTACCTGAATATCAGTATTTCATACGACATACTGACAAGATAGTCTCATCTGGCCCTCCGACAAATATGCAAAGCGATATCCAATATCCAGGAGACATGAGGCCTATCAACGGGAGTTCCGGACATTACCTGGAAAATAGCCTAGTGGTGAAACATTGAAGCTTATTGGCCAAGGAAACGATTTTATACACTTTGGGGTCGCTGTGCTGTCTGGACTGCGCTCATGTTGTCTGACTGCATAGTGTCTTGGTTAGGAACTCCGTATGAGCCGGGGACGTCTGACCTGGAACGTCTTGGCAGAAGAGTGCGTACACGTAAGTCGTAAACTATATTGATGCAGGACTCCAACGTTGCAGTTGCTCCTCCATGACAGGGGCGTTTTCTAATGTACCTCCCTCCTTTAATATCAATTCGAGCGTTGTTCCCTTGTCGCTGGACCTGGAGAATATTGTGCCTCGGATTCGGGACGACTCGCTAACTTAGATGGTGAGGTAGCCAGGAAAAGATATCACCTCTGACGCGTCGAACGGGGTTGCTCGGGATTCGATGCTTGGCTTGGAATACGATCGTGAGCACTGTTCCAACTCTCGGTGGATACACACTACCGTGTAGGACTTTTTCGCACATGAGAGTCGCCTGGGTACAATACGAGTATTACACTCAATATCAATAATGCATTAGCATCAATCGATCAGATTGTTTGATTTCAAGCGCAAAAAATACTGCACGTGGATAACGGGTATCAATGATATCTCATGAGCGTCAAACAGCCTGGAGAAAGAACGTGCTGGCAACATGAATAATAAATGGGTTCAACGTTCCTTCCCGGGGTCCGACACAACTTACTGAGGCAATTACGCGAAGTACGAAGTACAATCGCAGTCGTGACTCGTGACTCGTCCCTGCTTTTGGCGTGTGGTCCCCTCATCCGTTCCCACCTCAGGCCCCAAAAGAACATTTGAAGGTTTTTTTTTAGCTTGGCTTTTACCTACCAGAATTGCCGCCCACCCCAAGCCAGTTACTTCGTAGTGTACTTCGTTGTGAAGTTGGAGGTACGAAATACTTCTTCTCTTACTTCGAGGAACAACGCTCGCACCACGCCTGGTCCAGTCCACCACCTCGATTGGCCTGGCTCTATTACCACTCGCCTTGAACCCATCCTCTACCCCAGCCTGCCTGCAGACACACGAAACAACAGCTTCCACTTCAAAATTGTTGTGGCCAGCGGGAGAGCCAAAAACGCCTGCGTCGACCGATAAATCTATCTCTTTGCTGGGTCGTCTTGGAATCCCGTAGCATCGAGGATAATACGTCTCGAAATACTTTGCGACTCTCGTCTGCATCTGTCTGCCCTGTCTCGTGCACCCCGCCCACACCGACGCCTGCTCTCGACAGCGCCCCAGTCCTTCCAGTCGTCCTAATTGTGGCTGGCGAGCCATCTCCGCCTTGCGATATCCTGACGAGTCCTTCAACAAAACCCGCCCTGCGCAGGCCGTTTCCTGGTAATTTTTATTCACGGAAGGACCGATGGAGTGACTACCCTTCGACCTGCTGCCTACAACAAAAGTCTACTTACACGCGGAAGGTCCTCACAAACTGACACACTCCACCAACACAATCTACCCTCTCTCGACCTGACAACGGAGCGAACGAGCGACTCGTCTCTTACTACCCCAGGAGCCGCTGGCTTGGCTCGCTGTTCCATTGACGAAGCAACGGGTCGAGGAGAGTCTATCAACGATACAAATAACCATGTCGTTCCGGGGAGATGACCAGCGCCGCTACGGCCATGTTCCCCCTGTTCAGTATCCAGTCGCAAATCAGTCGACCGACCATCCTTCCCATCCAACGCGACGGCCTAGTTTCAATCAAGGCGATGATGCCGCTCTGTTTGGATCGGCACAGTCGTCATCTCACGTCTTTCAGAATGCGCCATTACTGCCACCGCCGCCACCCGCGCGAGGGGAAGAAGAGCTGTTTCTGACAAGCCCAACTGAACATTCCTCCTCGATCAGCAACTTCGCGCCGTCCTACCAAAACCAATACCAGGCCTCTTCCTCCTACCAGCTCTCGTCGCCGTCGTCGTACAATCCGCAACATTTTGCAAGGTCGCAGTCGACATCTTTACCATATCATCCTGTACAGCAGTCTCAATATTCTAGTCTCATCCAACCAAGCAGCTCCCTGACTCAACAGCCTCCGCCGCAGTCTACGACCAACTATACACCCCAAGCATATAATCCCGCCGCCTACGCGAGCACGGCGGTCCCTCAAAGGAATGCGACGTACCACGGTTACAATAACTACGCTTCGCATTATGCATCGCCGCAGGCGGCCTACGGCTCGCCCAGTACTGCATACTCACCCGCCTTTCCAGGTTCAAGCCAAGCAACTACACCCGCGACACCTCTGTACGAAAATCCATTGCCGAGCCCACCACTCCACAATGCGTCGTCGTCCTCCCAAGTTTCAAGTTACGATCCGTCTGCCTACTCCGCCTCTTACAACAGCGCTTCTTACGGCACGTATTCACCGAACACCAACAGTCCCGCCCTCACCACCCCTTACTCTGCTGCGAGCGATTCTGCACCGTATCCCCACGTCTCGCAAATACCTGTTGGACCTGGTTATTCTGTGAACGATCCGACTTCGTTCTACAACAGGACTTCTCGATCAAACTCCCGCACTTCGCAGTTGCCATCGCCACCGCCGCAAACGACTTCGGGCATCCAGCGACATCCCACAAATGCTCCCCTCCCAAGCCGGCCTATCGACGCGCGTCAGGATGATCTGCTCTGGAATTCGAATGGTGCTGTGAAGGATGATGATTTGACTGATGAACTACTAGCCCAAGATACGATTATCCAGGACATTGAGGCGGAATTAGGGGGATCCGTACGTCGCGACCGACCTACGCCGATCAACGGAGCCCAATTATCGGACGAAGATATAGAACACCTTCGGCAATACGATCCCAGTACTCCCACATCTGATCCAAGCCGGACGTCGACTTCGGTTCAGCTACAATCTTCGGCATCGAATGCTCGCTACCCATATCGACTTGAGGAAGAAAGTGATCCTGAGGGGACGGCGGGTGTGCTAGCCATGCAACAAGCCGAAATGGAAGACCGAAGGTTCAGTGGTGCACCATACCCGCATTCAGATCTGATACCGGTACCGGCAGATCACGGTGGAAGGAGGCAGGATGACGACGAAAGCAGTGACAGTGATTTTGGAGGCATGGACCTGGGCCTCTTCAGTGGGGGCTATGCGGGCAACCTCACCTACGGAAACGATGTTGGGTTGACAGACGATAGACCATTACCTGCTCTCCCCTCGTATGGCTTGTTCGGAGGTTATGAAGGCCAGGGTAGCCCTGCCCAGGCTTTGCCGCAGGCAGATATGGACTACCCCGGAGCCGGCGGGCTCCAGCCTGCGAACTCGTACCGTCCGCCAGCAGAAGATGGGGAGGATGCCTCGCTGCATTCAAGGCAGAGTGGGAGCGAATCACCATACAAGGATGACTATCCCGATATCTTCTACCACCCTGGTTTATCAAGCCGCCCATTGCCCGCTTTGCCGATGCTTGACACTCTATCACTTCAGCCAGCCTCGACACCTAGTCAAGGCCAATATCAGCCGAATCAACCATGGGGTGTAGACTCCCGTGGACAAGGGCAGGAGGGTCTGGAGGTATATAATGCTCTGTCTGGACCGGCGCATACCCAGGTCGAAAGATCCATCTCGCTCACTAGCCACACCGCCACTCCGCCCGTCCAAACTCCGTCTCGTGCTAGAACCGATGCCGCAGAGGAAAGAAGGCGACAGTATCGCCAAGCCCAGCATGGCAAACAAAACTCGGCCTCTTTCGACTACGAAACCGGTTCTGCTGTTACTTACGATATGATAACACTGCCCACGGGCCGCAAACGCAAGTTCATCCCCTCGAAGCTGACTTCTCAGGATCTCAAGCGATGCGCTGAGCCCTGGGCTCTTAGCAGCATCGCCAACTGGATGCGGGAAATGACAGAAGGCGAGCCTGACCTGAAAAAGAAGACGATTGAGGAAGGCCTTATCAGGTTGTTCACGACCAAGGTTCCAACGATGAATGTTGCCGATGCCGAGACACTCTCTGCCCGAGTGGTGACTATGATGTTGGAATCTGGTATCCTCGTGCCCGAGGAGGAATGGGTGAAGTTCGCACCGGGCTCGATATCTGGAGTTCTGTGGCAGCTATCGGGCTCTGGCTGCTATGCGCCTAAATTACACGAGTGTGAATCACCGGGTCGTTGCTATTCGTACCATTGCACTCGCACGCTAAAGAAGGCGAATCTCGATGATCTGTTGGCCGAGGACTCGGTGAAACAGGAAGATTGGGCGACGTTCTTCAAGCTTACCAAGGAAAGTATCGAGGGCAAACACAAGAAGGAGATTGAACGGCAGAACGTGCTTCACGAGATCGTCACGAGCGAGGAGGGCTACATGAACCAACTCGAAGTGTTGAGGGTGCTCTATAGAGATCGTCTGCGCACTCTTCAGCCGCCTATCATTGCACCTGCCAAGATCGACAAGTTCCTCAAAACCGTTTTTGGAAAAGTTGACGGTGTCCAGGAAACCAACAAGGACCATTTACTAGCACAACTCAAATACCGTCAACAAGAGCAGGGCCCATGGATTGTCGGCTTTAGTGATCTATTCCGCGAGTGGATTCGAAAAGCACGGGATGTCTACATCGAATACGCGTCATCTTACCCGTACGCGACGTTCTTGGTTAGGCGGGAAGCCGACCGTAACATTCTCTTCCGGCAGTTCCTCGAGCAAGTACGGAACCATAAACGCTCAGAACGCCTGGACTGGACCCATTTCCTCAAGACTCCGATCACGCGCCTGCAGCGGTATAGCTTCCTTCTCACTACTGTGGAGAAGAACATGCTGCAGGATAGTGAAGAAAAGACGAACCTCGTCAAGGCCATTCAGGAGATTCACGCAGTGACTCTGGAATGCGATCAGCGAGTGGCAGAGATGCAAAAGAAGGTTGAGATGATGGAGCTTAGCTCCATGCTCGTGCTCAGGCCAGGTTTCCAAGCGATGCTTAACCTCGACCACTTGGGACGGGAGCTATTATTCCAGGGCGACCTTCAACGGATGGGATCTAAGGGTGTCAGATGGGTAGAGACTCATGCTCTCCTATTTGACCATTATCTCATCCTAGCGAAGACTGTTAGTCTCAAGGATGGACGAGGGGAGAAGAAGTACGATGTTTCGAAAGAGGTAAGCCGTCCCGTATTGTGTTTCTCCCCCTACGAAGGATAGTATTTGGCTGACATCTAAACTCCCTAACTCTAGCCTATACCGATGCCTCTCCTCTGTCTTGAAAGCACCAACGATGATGCCGTGGCGAAACAGAACCGTATTGCGGCCCCACTTGGTCGAACTACAACCTCTGTCTCGGACACCAAGCTCAACAAGATAGCTACCAATGGCAGTGACAGGCCTGGACTTGAACCCACCGCTTCGGCGACGAGCGTACCTCGACTAGGCCAGCCTCTTGCGACCGATTCCGAGGGCCGTATCATGTATCCCTTCCGAATCAAGCATCTGGGCCACGACATGTACACCCTGTACGCGCCCACGCCCCAGGTCAGACAGGATTGGTGCAGCAAGATTATAGAGGCAAAGACTCGACATGCAAAGGCGCTATTCTCGCAGAACGCTGAACCGTTCAGGCTGCGCGTACTCGCCGACAGCGGGTTCTCGTACGATGGAGTAGCAGCCATTGGGAAGCAACCTGGTGTCCCCATCGAAGGAACTCCACTTGACCGAGCAATAAGAGACCTCGAGTCGGTGTATGGCCCAGGGCGAGGCCCGCCCCCAGTTTGCCGAGCCCAGGTGAATTGTGCGACTGGATTCTCAGCGTATGGAAAGTCCATTATCGCCATCGGTACAGACTACGGCGTGTTTATTTCCGACGCTACGGATCCCCGTGGCTGGCAGAGAGTATGTATTTTCTTTCCCAAGCCTTTAAATATCCCCTTCAATTTTGAGGTTCATGGTACTAACATGTTCCAATTACAGACGGTACCCGCTCAGCGTGTCACGCAGATCGCAGTACTAGAAGAGTTTTCTGTATGCTTAATTATCGCCGAGCGATCCTTAATCTCCTATCCCCTGGATGTTGTTGCTCCCGTGTCCAACTTCCCGGCACCGTTACACGATAATCCTCGCAGGGCGCCTCAACGTCTTGCCAAGGATGTCTCGTTCTTTGCCGCCGCACGTATGAAGGAGCGAATGCTGGTCTTTTACAAGAGAAAGGAAGGTGTCCACAATACCTTCTTCAAGGTTCTGGAGCCCGTCTTCCATAGGACCACGGAAAAGAAGTCTAGGTGGCTTGGCAGCAGCCGGAAATCGGGATCCACAGAGTCGTTCCGCGACTACGACGAGTTCTTCTTCCCAACCGAGTGCTATTCCCTGAACCTGTTCCAGACGTACATTGCGGTAGCCACCTCCAAGGGCTTCGAGCTTTTGACGCTCGACAAGAAGCAACCGATGTCCATCCCCGACGTCAAGCAACCATCCATCGCCAACATCGCTAGCCGCATCCGCGACCAGAAGCCGCTGGGCATGTTCCGCCTCAACGACCAGGAGTTCCTCCTCGCGTACGAGGACTGTGCCGTCTACGTCGACAAGCACGGCGACGTCAGCCGCACGCTCATCATGGAATACTCGGGCAAGCAGAAGAAGGCGAAGGGCGCCACGCTCTGCGGGCAGTACCTCGTCCTTTTCAATGACGACTACGTCGAGGTGCGCAACGCCGAGAACGGCCGGTTGAGGCAGATTATTGCCGGGCGCGATGTTAGGTGTTTGGATTACGGCGCAAGGGGTCCGACGGGGGCGACCTCTGCGCTGGGTGGGATTCCTTCCTCTTCGTCCGGGCAGATTGATTCGAAGACGACAGTGAAGATTGGGATGACGCATCCTGAGATTCCTGGGATGCAAATCGTGTTGGAGATGCTATTGAACGACGGGCACCTTGAGAAGTAGATTCGATTTTAATTCTAGGTTAGTATAGATTTGAGGCGGGGTAAAGGCAAGGAGTGTGACATAGGATAGATGTCTTAGGTGTCATGGAAGTGAGGGAAGGGAGATAGCTGTGTATGTGTGTGTGTGTGTGAACCGGCGGCGCTTTGTATTTGTTTTCTTTTCTTTCTTTTTCATCTACTTTGGGATATGGAAGGGAGAGGGATGATGACTTTATGGTTGATATGATACCACGCGAATTTCGAAGTTGCCGTGCTCTTGGCCATTGCGTCTCTGTTATGTTGTCTATGTTTCTGTTCTAAGAGATATCTTGACTGGGGATGTTCGTTTTGTGTTCTCGGATGACTGTTTCTCTGATGGTGCCAATGGATGTATGAATGGAATCAATATTTTCGATGTCTGCAGATTTGTTTCAACGATGGCGTAGCATCCAGAAACCGACCTCGCGAAGGATTGTGAGGAAGGGAAAATAACGGCTTTGGGTTCGTAGCACCAATCGATCCCACGACTCTGCTATCTCTCAGATATCATCCCGTCCTGAACCAAAAAAATAACTCTGATGCTTGCTTTTAATATTTTAATTTCAAACTCACTTCAACCCTCCAAAATGCGTAGAATCTAAAATCTACCAACAGTTGTAACTTCCAAGCACACGTCTCTCCCCCATAGGCAATATAACCATACAGCGCCAGCCAAAGTAGATAGAAAGACAAAAAGAGAAACAACTCACTGCGCCGAAACATGCAAAAAGAGGGGCGGTAAGAAAAAGGAGGGGATTGATCAAGACAAGATATCAACACATCACATCACCCTGGCAATGATCCTACCCCTTTTCAACCCCTCCCATCAAACTCCACCAAGCCCTTCCCCGTTGAACCTGGCCCGCTAAGTCCTGGATCAGTATCTAATAAGGACAACACACCCGCTGCCTTAGATCCCTCGCCTTCGCTAGCCGCCTCGGCGTCCGCCCCCGAGAGCAAATCCCTGTCCGAACTCCTTACGGACCTCCTCTCAAAGTCTAGCGTCGAACCGCCTGTTCCATGATGAGCGTTAGCACCAGCACCAGCGCCGGCGCCGGCGCCGTCCTCCTCATCCTCCTCGTCGTCATCGGCGTACGGCCGTTGACCAGGCTGGGCGTTCTTCTCCAGCTCGCGCTGCGCCTCCTCCATCCTTCTCCTGACCTCCGTCGCGACCCTCATGCCATCGGTGACGATATTGTCCAGTACGCCACGCAGTCCGCGGCCAGCTCCGCCGAGGGCGGGTGCACTGGCACCCGGAGCGCGGGCTCCGAAGCCCAAGCTAGCGAATGTGGTCAACCCCCCAGAGGAGGATGACTGGCTGGGTAGACCCTCGATGATGTGGAAGGAGGTCGGGAAAGATGACTCGAAGAACTGCTCGAGTAGCTCATCCGCGAGGACGACCATGCGGAATGTGGGGAGAGTAATGTGCAAGGGATTGGCCGGGTCAAGTGCCGCATTTGCAGCCTCGGAGTGTGCTTTGGAAGCCCTCCGTTCGATGTTCGGCTCCGCGTCGGTTGTGATTGATAGCGCAGGCGGCTTCTTTGCCGGCTGCGGAACGCCTGTTGGCGAAGCTGGTCGAGACGAAACGAGAAGGTCGCCATCATCATCCTCATCGTCGTCATCGCCGATAGAGAACGTATTGTCAATCTCGGTCGGAGTTTCCAGCACCTCGTCGTCTACCTCCAAGTTCTTCGGATGGTCCGGATCGGCATACTCGAAGCAGCGCCGTATGAAGGCACTGACGCTGCCCAGGAATTTCTCATTATTCGAGATTCCAGGAAGACTGAGCTGCGACGTGCTCGGGTTACCGCCCGCCTCTCCATTCGGACTAACAGCAGAAACGCTCAGCGAGCCCTCGAGTCCCCGCCGAGAGAGGAAGAGCAGTGCTTCGGACATTCGCAAAATCCCTTCCCTGTCCACCTTGCCGTCGCTATCATCGTCGTAGAGATCAAAGAAGTAGTTGATCGTGGCCATGATATCGCGCTTAGACTTAATCCTTGCGAGCCCAGTCACCACATTCTGGAGCGTCAGTGCCGAGTTGTTGTCCACGTCCCATTTCCGGAACAGCAGTTGCAGGAATTCGTGGTCGGCTGGCTCAGGGCCACTACCCCATGGGCCTAACAGGGCTTCGGAAGGTCTCCTTGAACGCTGGTAGTACGAGCCCTTATCTCGGTCAGCGAAGGTGTCCCTTCTCGGGGTCGGCGGGGTATCTGCGATGGCCCATTTCGAGATGCCGGCGAGGAACTCGCGGAAGGCGTCGTAGTCCATGAGACTTGTGCTGGGACCGAGGCCGACTCTACCCTTTTCTATACTGTGATCTTGCGTGTGCGCGCCGGGAAACAGATCTGTGACTCGTCCACGATTCGATTTAGCTTTGCGACGTTGTTCCTCTTGGACAATCCCTATCCGCTGTTGGCGCTCGTAGAGTACACCGTAGAACCTATCATATAGCGCACCGAGTTCTTCCGTGCTAAGCAGCTTGCTGTCGGGACCGAGGTTGCGAATGGCTGTGCGCTTGGCGAAATTCTCAATATTATTGAGAACAGCGTCTTTGTTCTTTAACCGGAGGTCGGTAATGGTACTGTGCGTGATTCCCGAAAACTCTTTGAAAGCGACAACCAGAAGCTCCTGGAACCGAGTAACTGCCCTAAGTTTGGGATTCTCCGACTTGGGGTGAGCGGACTCATCGAGACGAGAGAAGTAGGACTTGAGAACAGAGATAAAAGCACCATCATCCGTCGCATCTAGGAGCTCCTCGCCATTTATCCTTAATATCGCAAGGCCAACTTGGAAGAGGACTTTGGGTCCTTCAATAAAGAACACGTCCAAGACACGAGTGGCGAAGTAAAGAGGCATGGAGTTGATATAGAGCGACAAGAACCAGGGTAGGGAGACCACGGATAGCTGGACATCGCTCTTCACAAGATGTTCCCAGAGAATGGGCATGGTCTTCTCCACGAGAGATTCGAATACCTTCTGGTCAAGAAGGGTGCCATACATGGTAGTCGAGTAGTAACCCGGGACGAGCCGATCGCAGAGGGCGGAGAGCAGGAAGAAGGCCTGAGCCTCAGACATGTAAATAAGTAGCGCTGCCACAACAATATTCATGGCCTGGCAATACCCAACGTCGGAGTTGACCCAGCTGTAGGCAGTCAGAACTCTCCGCAGGCGGCCAATACCCTCTTCGCTCTGAAAGCCGGGATATTCTGGTAAGCTGCGGTTCAAGTCCTTTTCGATCTCGTCAATGGCGAGCGATTCCTTTCCAGAGAATTTCGTCAGAGTATCGGTATAAAGGGTGGGGTTCTCCAGTCTTAGATAGATGGAACCAGACGTCAACTCCCAGGTTTCTCCTCGAAGGCGGTTCGGCAGACCGACGCGGATGAGCTTGTGAAAGGTGGGTTGTCGGATCAAGGTGAGGTTCCTTCCGTTGTCTCTTAGATATTCTCCCCAAAGACGCATTTTGGCTCGATCCCGCATCTTTTTCGGATCACCTGGGTAGCGAAACACCATACCAAGGCCCGCGTCGGGAGGGTCGGCATTCTTTCTATCCTCGGTACGTAGTAAATATTCAGAGTAGCACTGGGTAGACACCCGCTTCATCTTCGCAACATTGACGACGTTGGCACGAAGGCCTCTCTTGAGGCCATCGCAGAACCTCTCGCAAGCCTGGCGAGTGCTGGCCAGATGTATGGTTATCCGTTGTTCCCTTACGTTCGAGGTATCCTTTGTCCCGTCTTTTGCCTTGGGTGGGTCGTGCATGAAGCCGTTCCAGGTAGTTATCGCGAGGGCGAACTGGGAGAGTCATGGAGAGTCAGCAAACAAGGTAGATGATGCCTAGTTATGGCGTAGGATAAGGAGGGAGAGAGAAGGAGAAGGGGGGAATATGCCCACCTGGAAGTTCTGACTATTAAGTCTCTCTACCCGACGTATCGCACACAGAGGAAATGTGAATCCGTTGCCGCTGGGCCCTCCGCCGTATGTCTGGGCGGTGAAAAGCGATGAGGTCGTAGTGCTGGCGCTGTGAACGAAGCTGCTCGGGGTGGTGGAGAAGCACATGAAGGATTCGGAGAGGTGTAGCTTTCCAGCGTAGTGCCAGCCAGCATCTTGGGCCTTGTCCCCGTGGGTGACATTGGAGGCAGGTATGGTCAACTCGGCATTGATTTCGTGGAGCGGCGTTTGGGACGAAGGGAGACGGAACTGGCTCTGGAAGAGGACGGCTTTGGACGGATTTCGGTCTGGGTCGGAAAGATTCAACCCTTGGGTTGAATCGATCAGCTGCTGAGCCTTTTGAACGAAATTCGTGAAGTTGTTCAACATGGCTCGCAGTGGGCTCGGCCCGCGGTCATCACGGTGAAGGATGTGAGGAGGTGGAGGATGCTGAGCGACCTGAGCTGCTGGCTCCTTGGGGCAAACGAATCACGAACGGGTAACTAAGTCGAAGGCGACAGGTCCGGGAACGGGCGAATGCGGTTGAAACAAAAAGAATGAAAAAAGAGGAGGAGAACGGGACACAATAGAAAATAGGTCTGAAACTCGAGATGATCGTGGAGGGGCAGCAGACGGTCGAATGCTGGCATTCACAATACCTGCAGCTGGAATTGGTCAAGGGAGCATTCAAGATGCGGCAGAGGCAGCCTTGTGGCAGGAGCAGTTGAGCCAACCCACCATACGTTTCCAACTTGCCTGTACCAAATGCACACTACGCACAGTGACACGCTCACGAGTTGCACCGCTCAGTGGGTGGGGCTAGGCTGTGGTGGTTCGCCTGGCTAGGCGGGTATGAACAAGACTAGTAGGGGCCTGGAGTCTAGTGCGCAAGGCGGATCGAAGTACCCTATAGCTGAAATACAGGCGAGGTACCTAGACACGACGCATATCTTGCAGGGGATCGAAGTACACGTCGCTAACTGTGACTACACCACATCGGACTGCACCCGTCTGCCTGTGCTTACGCTCCAACGTCACCCCTCAATTTCTAGCCCCTGGGAACATTGGACAGGACAAGTATTGCATTGAACACACCAGAACAGCCCAGCATCTCCCCTTCAAAGAACTCCTGCTCTGGTCTCTCAATTTGAACACTGAATGATTTCGGTTTAACAGCGGCCGGAGTCTTATCTGTCAAATCGATCAAATCGAGCAGTATACGAAAGAGAAAAGAAGAAGAAGAAGAAGAAGAAGAAGAAGAAGAAGAAGAAGGAGGAGAAGACAGCGTCATTCTCGGAGGGGGACAGGCCCATATGTGGCAACCTCATATTTTGATTGATGGATATTATTACGGTATCGCCATGGGAAAAGGATATCAATTCCATCTCACTCTCATCCCACCTACCTCCTGTAACGCGAGGCAATCCGATGCCATTCTCGGTCAGCCATTTAGCACTGCTCTACGACGCGATGTCTCACCTCACCCCGCCCACTCTAGAAGCTCATGTCCTGGTTGATTTGATGATAGTAAATGGCCATGATATGATTTTCATCCGAAAACGATTCGGTTCCTATTCCAGCGTAGCTCCCAATCTCTTCTTCCCTGCTCGGCAATCGCCAATAGGGGCAGCGGAGGTGCCGACCCGTTTGTCTGGTAAACCGCATAATAGTACATGTGCAGCTCTTATCAGTCGGTTCGTAGAGCCCTATTCGCAGTCCAGACCATACCAGAACGGATTTGCCCATCGGGTAACATTACGCGGGCTCTTTATTCGTGCATGGCCAGACATGGATTCCCTTTCGAGGATCTCGGTTGTGTCAGTAGGGTCGTACAACGACGTCAATTCGTAGCCCAGAAGGGCAGGAGAATCTAAACTACCGAGTCCGGCGTGAGAGACGTCATTCAGTTCGAAATCGGTCGGGGTCCCCGACTTATTTCCAATGCCGGACATGACATGTATCGTCCGCCAGCTTATTATTAGAGCCCCGACTTAACCCATCCAGACCTTCCTCCTTCTATCAACCGACGCTCCGTCTACGCGGCAGGACAGAGGATCTACTTCGGAAGTAGGTGCGGTCCAGCGGCTGTACCCTCTGACCGAGATCTTTTTCAGAGGAACATGAGGTGATCCAGGCACAGATTCCGATCGATAAGTCTACAAAGCACTCGACGAAGATCCCAGGTAGGCACTATTAGCAAGCCCAATTCCCTTGATCAAAAGACTTCGGTGCAGAGCAAGCAAGAGAGGGCGTGATCACGCCTCATACTGTTGCGTCATATCTCTTGGCTGCGCACTAAGCCAATCATGGCCAACATCCAGTTTTATCGGGTGCTGAGGGCGCACACAAGGTAAGCAATTGCACCAACAGAAACTGTTGGCCCGATTTTGATTGATGCTTGGAGTTTACTTCGCAGTTCGTAGTTCGTACTCTGGCTTGTCGTGAGTAGTGAGTACCCCGCCATGCCATCGCGAACCCCCGCGAACACGGAGCTCGGGACATGGAACCTAACCTTGATCGGACGCAGCCGCAGAGGTACGAAGAAGGGAACAGGGAGTCTGCAGTCTGCCTTTCCATCATTACTTAAATATCTCCAATGCCCGGCCCGATTCGAAATCACTCTTCTGCAGTCCCAACGCTCATTGTTAATCCAACCTTACTCTCCTTGGATTGGCCGAGCGGTGGGCTCCGTCCCTTCCATCGTCTTGTCTCCCCTCCTAATTGCTCCTAGCCGCTGAAGCTACCATGCCACCCCCTACCGAAGTCACCCCTCTAATGCTCGAGTCCCGCGCCAGCTAGAGAGTCTAGTCAAGAGACCCCTCCATCACATCACATCACATTCGCAATTGACGCAGCCGAACCCGAGTAAAAGGAACCTTGACCCTTCCGACACATTGCATTGGATTTCATTGTGTTGTCAATCCAACATATTAAACTCTCCTTCCTTCAGCCTCTGGCTCGGCCACCTCTTTCGCAGCGCCCAAGGTATTCGCAGGAGACTCCTGTAATGGGTCCCTGTCGAGCCTGAGCGCCGAATCCTCATCCGCCACCACGACGTCTCGAAGCTCCAACCCCTTTCGGCTTTCTGCCGGCTCCATTCGTTCCAAGTTCGATAAAACCTTCGCCCGTATTCGAATGCCAAGCGACGTCGCTGCTGCCGCTCCCGTCCTCGCGGCGATAGCGCAGCCCTTCGGAGCTGGTGCAGTCAGCGATGCGCATCAAAACGGAGCCGGGTCAGGGTCACGATCGAGTGACGGCCAGCCCAAGGTATCTCTGAAGGATTTCCGCCTCATAAGGACTCTGGGAACGGGTTCGCGATCCCCCTATTCCATCCTCCCTTACCCTTTCGAGCCAAGAATACCATATGTTTGTCTTTGAGAATCAGCTAACCACCTTCGCTACGTAGGCACCTTTGCTCGAGTGTGTCTCGTAAAGCCTGCCGACGCCCCCGAAGACGACCATGACAGTGTATACGCCCTAAAGATACTCCGCAAATCTGAAGGTAACTCGATCCGCTGATGCCACCACTCGCTCAGCAAGCAAGCCCACCCTATACCCAAACTTTCTAGCTGTAGCTGCCCGTTGCTCCCTGTCGGTCAAATCGCCAAGTTCCCTCTCTAACCTCTCCCTGCGCAGTTATCCGGTTAAAACAGCTGGACCATGTCCGCAACGAACGTGCCGTCCTTAGCGACGTGACAGGACACCCTTTCATTACACGACTTATAGCCTCGTTTTCCGACCGCGACAGCGTATACATGTTGCTCGACTATATTCCCGGCGGAGAGGTTTTTACATACTTGCGGAGGATGCGGCGTTTTGATGAACCTACTGCTCGATTTTATATATCCGAGCTTGTCCTCGTCTTGGAGTACCTCCATGAGACGCAAGGCGGGGTCGCCTACCGAGACCTGAAGCCCGAAAACCTCTTGCTCGATAAGGACGGTCATATCAAGCTGGTGGACTTTGGCTTTGCGAAACGCCTCGGTCGTGAAGGAGACAGTCCGGGCGAGACATACACGCTCTGCGGTACGCCAGAGTATCTTGCCCCAGAGGTGATTCAGAACAAGGGACATACGACAGCAGTTGACTGGTGGGCTCTGGGAATCTTACTATACGAGTTCTTGACGGGATATCCGCCGTTCTGGCACCAGAATCCCATAGAAATCTACAAACAGTGAGTTGTATCTCTCCCCTTCCGCCTGACCTAGCCCGGAAGCTATCGAAATGCTGCATGGAGCCATCTCGTCAGCCACTGCAGGGTGTAAGTGGGCTGTGCTAACCACCAGCGTCACACCGCTGCGTCCAAACTAGGATCGTGGATAAGGCTGTTGTCTTCCCTAGCGAACCGGCCTTGTCGGCGGAAGCCAAAGATCTCATCCGACAGTTCTGCACAGTCGACCGATCTAAGAGATTAGGCAACATAAGCGGAGGCGCAGCGAGGATTAAAGAACACCCGTTCTTCCATGGCGTGAATTGGGACGATGTATACCACCGGCGGACTAATGGCCCAATTATCCCGCCGATCAAGGCGGCGGACGACACGCAGTGTTTTGATCGATATCCCGAAGACGACGGACGGCGGGTCGTTTATACGGACGAGATGGCGGCGAAATATGACCATTATTTTAAAGATTTTTAGGCCTACTTCTGCCTGCCGAAAGAGGACACTCTCCGATCCGGGTCCTGAGTCAGAGAGCAATATAATAAACCCTTGATGGGCTCGAGTCTTAGATCAGGTCTGGGAGATGAGACTATTTGGCTGGGGCCTGCAGATATCGAAGGACTCTGTGAATGGTGGCTGTCCTCGCGCCATGGCCGGGGACAGAGCTACAAATCCCTGTAGATAATCTCTAGAGCTTGATGCAAAGCCAACAGAAAATATAATAATCCATTTTGAAAGTAACAGTCATAACTTATAAGCCAGCCTCCGCGAGAGGAGGTTCCCCGCAGAAGCGTGGCTGTGAATGCCCAAGGGTGTTTCTAGTCGTTTATTAGCTGTGGTCCAGATGCTAGGCTAGCGCAGCCTCCTACATACGGATTCAGCTCCCTCCCCTCCTCTCCTGTCCTAGCCTACCGGACATACAGTTGCGGCAAGGGGCAGGGTCAGCAGGGTCCATTCCAACCCCGCCTAAATTACGAATATCGAGAATGAGCTTCGTGGCTGTACACCGAATATCGTCAATCCGTCAATCGATACATTGGAACAAGTCATCACGCGGCTTTCTAGCTCGAGGCTCCCTCCTTCCCGAAGTGGAGGCAGCTTAGTCGAGGGCAGCTGCTGCCTGCAACGACTGGGAGACGGAAGGAAGGAACGCGTGAACAATGAACAAGAAGGAGCTACTACACAAGGAGGATTCGGGTGTGAAGCTTGACACCTCCATCTATATAATTGCAAAGATCCGCCGCTCGTGTCATCTTCCCCCTTTGAGATCCGTGCAACCACAAACTCGATGAGACGAGATTGACTACTAATACAAGTACTCTCTCCCCGAAATACCCCTCCAGGCTGGGCTAAACCCCGATTGCAAAATTACACAGAGAAAGCCCTCTGGAAATTCTCACTTTGTTGGGCAGTAGCGCTGAAAATCGACGAAAATTGACGCCAGCCAGGCTGCTGAACCGGAATGTTCCGCCGCACAAAAGCGCCCCACCCCCAAGAATCTCCAAGTCTCGCCCAACCAGCACCAGTGGACGAGATCCCCTCTGTTTCTGTGCCCGTGTCCGCCACTGCTGGTGAACGCCGGTCTTCGTCCGCCTCGACCATGACGCCCTCGACGGCCGTCGACGTGTTCTTCCTCACCTTCAACTGCGCGAAGAACTTTATCGACGTGCCCGTATTTGCGACCCATCTCCATACCGCGCTGAAACAGCGGGCGGAGCTACCGGATCTCGTAGTCTTGTGAGTCTTCCCTATTTGCTTTGCTCCCCGTGACACACCCACCCTCTTTCCAAGACAGAGAGTCCAACCCTTCAATCGTGTCACGCGACGGTGGTGGCGGGGTGCTTTTAGGGAATGACGACGCCATCTTGGTCGTATTCGTCCACGGGATTGCTGCGTGTCCTAAGCTGATTGTTTGCTAATCATTCGTATTCTTGGTTTTTAGCTCGCTTCAAGAAGTAGCGCCGATCGCGTATTCCTTCATCGGATCGTACTTTCTCAACCCTTACCTCACACGCTACGAAGAGGCCCTTAACTTCGCCGCCGATGTCGTGAACAACCCCGAGGCTCCGGGAGACGCTCCCAGCGGTGATGGAGCCATCTCGCTTCTCACCCGCGCGAGCCTGGTTTCGCCACCGGTGTATACGCTCGTGCGATCGAAGAATGTCGGTATGACCGCCATACTCCTTTTTGCACGGGATCCGAAGACTGTGGCGGACGTGCAAGAGGCAGAAGTCGGCTTCGGCGCCGCGGAGATGGGAAACAAGGGTGCCGTCGGTCTGCGGATCGTTTACGAGGGAGTCGGAAGCGAAAAGAGTTCGGAGATGACTTTTGTCGCGACGCATCTCGCTGCCATGGAGTGGAATCTTGCGAGGCGGAACGCGAACTGGGCGGCAATCATGCGAAGCATGACCTTTGACAACCCGGAGAAGATCCTTCAGCCGAGGAAGCCAAGTGGCTCCTCGTCTGCTGACGCTTCGTCGTCGGCAGACGCTCAAGAGGGCGAGAATGGACGTGCTAGTGTTGAAGAGGCTGTACGTCTTTTGCACAATCAAGTTAATGAGGAGAGTATCTTGATGCAGCAGCGACTGCATGACATCTCCGTCTTTAAACCCACATCGCATCTCTTCGTCGGTGGAGATTTGAACTACCGGATCTCTGCGACATCGCCACCGCCAGATGCGGACTTCCCAAGCCTGGACCCGGAGTCTGAGCACTATTACCCACAGTTCTTGCCCTTGGACCAGCTCACTCGGGAGCGTCTTGCCGGTCGGGCCCTTCACGGACTCTCGGAGCACAAGATCGAGTTTCCGCCAACATACAAGTATGATATTTTGCCCGCCGAGTCGTCTACCATAAGGGACCCTCTCAATGTCCGCTGGAAATTTGCGCCGCATAGGTATCCTTCCTGGACCGATCGGATTCTTTACCTCGACATTGCTCCGTGGACGAAGGCCCGCCTGTCAAGGGCGACCCCTGAGATGAAGGTCCGTGGCTATGACTGCATGCCCGTTGTATCATCAAGCGACCACAGGCCCGTTTTCCTCCGGGTGGAGGTTCCTGTCATCGACAAGGTCGATCTGATCCCACCGAAGGAACTCGAGGATGGGGTGAGCGCAGCAACGGCGGCCGAATGGAACTTGGATCCCCGAATGAAGCTGCCTGTGACAATCGACCCAGAGGCCTGGGAACGACGAGCGGCGGCAAGGAAGAAGGAAGTAATGGCCGGATGGAGTATGTTTCTGTGGAGTACTCAAGAGGGGGCGTTGATCCTTGGTACGTTTATGGTAGCCATCGTCCTGGCATGGTGGCTGTATCAGGGGTGGTGAGGTGTCCCTTTTTTTTTTCTTCTTCATTCTCTTTCTCTCTTCTTACATTTTATAAACGAGTGATATTGAAGGGGAAGCATCACGTTATGATACCCATCATGAAACTTTATTTTTCTTCATTTTTTTGCGAGGGTAGAGGGGGGTTCATCGCTTCAAAGTTTACATCCTTTTGATTTGGGTTTGGGCATATTATTACTGGGGGCAGCTCAGGCAGGCTGTTACGAATGGCGTACGCGCATCATTTCTACGATGGAGGGATACTTGAGCTGTGTTATCTTTCACTTCGAGATCTTGATATATACATATATACAGAATTAGACGGGGACAATACAGCGCTCAATGAATACAATTTTCATTTTCTCTCTGATTTTACATGACTGCGAGTATCCTCTTCAGAAATCTAACCGTAACGACACTTGCATTCGCAGTATCCATAATTGCCAGCAGTTCCGGTAGGCACGCACTATACTCCCATGAGATGGATCTATTAGTACGGCGAGCCATGACGGGCTATTAACAAGATGTAAAGTGCCGTGTGACATACGTAAGAACCGTAACAGTTGAGGTATGCGCTTCCACCAGCGCAGCTAATGTAGCAGGCATCGCTGACGATGTTGCAAGAAGGGGCGCGCCGTTCGATGGTGTTTGGTTCGGCTTCGGGGGCCGGAGCGGCCAGGACCGCCGTGAAGAAGGCGATGAAGACGGAGAGAGAGAGACGCATCGTGTTATTGAACTGGTTTCTTTGAGAGCAGGGAATCTTCGAGACTGGCTTTGATGGCGATGACGAGTCTCTGGGTGTGAGTGCCCGAAGCACGACTTTGGGGGTTCCTTTATACTTTGAATTCCCTGAAGAATCTCTCCCCCTTCTCTTGTTCGCTCGACGCCCCAACTGGAGTCCAAACATGTCCAAAATCCAACTACTAAGTCGGTCTTCTAATCCGTCCGGGCTTATGCTCTTCCACCCCGCGAAGAGCAGCATCTCCTTCGCCGAGAGTTGCATTTCTTCTACGCGCCGCCCCGTCTTCGTCATCCGGCTACTTTCCCGGAAGGATTGATTATATATTCGAGTGCATTTTATGGTTCGCTTCCGTCTCCATGCGTCTGTGAGATTGATAGGTAGACTTTAGGAGGATTAGGAGGGTTGCGTCATAATTCCACGAGATCATTGTGGTGTCGTGGTAGTCTGTCGGAGAAGCTTTGGGTGGTGGGAATAATTTGGCCTGGCAGAGATCCTGGCCTGATCTATTCCCATTCTTTGGTTCCAATTCGTGATTATCCGGGGAAAGAGATGCAAGCTGACTCATGAAGACGCATATTGGTGCAACAGGTCAAGATCTGAGGAGTCGGATGCGAATAGCTCGCGGGATCGAGGACAACTGTTGGCTGTGGATGAGGGGAGGCTTGGTCCGGGTCGGACCTTTCTCCACTACTTCCGCCGAATTATTTCACTCCGAGAGAACAAGGTCGGAAGAATCCCCGACACTCTTTTGCCCGGAGCTACCATTCATCAAAGAGTCACATTGCGAGATCACGGCTAAGACGCTTGCCTTTCTCGACGATTGACAGGATGTAGATGAAGGGAACAAGAGCCGTTCCTGGATCGACGATGTGTCGTACATGAAGGCGTCCAGCATGCCACTGGCGTGGCCATCTAAGGATCTGCCGCCGCTACTGGACACTTGGGATTAGCAATCTGTACGTGGCAGGCCAGTGATCGGGGCATTGGACCGGGTTGCATACGTTGATGTGCAGCCGCTGGACAGCGGCATTGAGTCACGACGATCTTCCATTTGTGCAAGATTGGGTTTGTTTTTATTGAAGATATTGATACCGGGAATTTTGTTTAGATTCTCTTTCGTCATCCGTCTCTATTAAGAAGAGACTCATCTCTCCTTTATATCCCACGGAAGACACGGCATCTCCGAACAGTCCCACTCTACGACTTGATGGACATCATCATCGGACTTAGACTATACTCTCGATTAAATTCAAGAACGATCGCAGCTCATGCAGTCAGTCCTTCATGGACAATTCCCTCCAAGAGACGAACCGTCTTGGATTTCCAGGAAGAAGCGGCCGGAGGTGGGCAACGACGACCCCTGCAGCCCTGCGAAACTGTCATGGAAGATCTCATGAACGCAATGTTTCCACCAAACGAAGTAATTTTATGTTTCGAAGCCCTCGATTTCACCGACTGGCTGTCTTTTGATCCAGTGCCTGCCCTTCAAAGAGCTAAGCTGAGCCCTCCCGTCGTCTTCCTAATGTCCCCTGAAACGGGGAAGCCATCTACTGCAGGGGTTTATTTGAGAGAGCCAATGAAAGAGACAGCCAACCCGCCATCAGCCACTCATGGTGATCTCCATAAGCAAATCAGCGATCCTCAATTGCTGCAGGATCAGTGCTGCCGGGCTAATGTGTGAAAGGGAAGAAGGCGGCCTGCGCCTGTTCTTACACTTCTTGACACGATGTTGGCTGCCTGCCGACAGATGGGATGCGAACCACCTCCCACGCAGGTGGAGAGCCCGCTCCCATTGACTTCTCAAGGGACGTCGGGAGGAATTGTCATTCTTGTCATTCTTGCAACCTGGTTTTTTGTTGATCTCTTGTGATCCATCAACACTTTCGAACTACTCGCTGCCTTAAACTAAACGCCAATCAATTAGCAACCTTACTATTACTTCCAAAGCTCCATTCAACAAAAGCAGTCCCCGCTTCAAGTCATCTTTAAGTGCCTGTCGCCTCTTCATCCCACATGTCTGCGCATTCGGCCCATCCTCCGGAAGATGGGGAGCTTCCTGATCTCCGCTCCATTTCCTTCTCATGGCTCGATTCCTCAAAACGCCTAGCGATGCCGTTTCACAAACGGACAAGAAGCTCAAGCTTAGCTGCTTCTGTCAGCGAGCTCGAAGAGCTCTCATCGCCAAATGCCGGGTTCAACAACGATGCGCTAGGCCACTGTCGGAGCCCGTCAACGACAAGCTCTTGCGCGGAGTCGCTCACTTACTCTGCCTCCAGCATCGCTTCCACTCCGAGTACCCCGGGAACGTTTCCAGGAAGCCCGTTACCCTTCTTGACCGAACAGGAAGCGGGGCTCTACAAGGAGTTCGATTTGCCCCAACCGCTGGATTCAGTCTATCCTGATGCTGTCCCGCAGCACCGCCGCCCATTCTCTCCACAAATACATGTCATTATGGAGGAGTCTGACGGGGTCGAGGAGAATCCCAGACCTATTTCGCCTCAGCCCAATGAATTTGAAACCCTGAGCCTTCCGATAAGGTTACGCCGCTCAAGGATGAGAGGAATTAGAGCTCCGGGGGGCTCCGACCCATCTCACTTAAGCACATCTCCCACTGCTTCCGCGCCTCTTACCTTCGCCCAGCTCCGAGAAATGCGATCGGAAGCTCGTGCCAAAGTGCACAACCGGACAAAATCCCTTCCGACGTTCCCCAGCCATCGAAGCTTGATCTTATCCCCACGCCGGTCGTCACTCTCGGATACGCAGGAGGCTGCCGACAAGTCCGTACACCGTCGACCCAGGGGTTCTCGGAGTCTGCCCCACGAGGAAATATCTTCAGAACAGGAGAGCTGTGTCCGTCCTCCATATGAGCCTGACGGTAACAGCTACGACCCAGCTCTCGTCGAGAGGATCGGCCATTCCATCTTGCGAGAAGCGTACGGTGTTGAGTCCTCGAATGCGCGAGTACCTCTTAAGATTCTGGATGCTGTCATTAGATGCCTGGAGGATATCGACGTTGTTGCCCAGCATCATGGTTGGACTTCAAACGGTGTTTACCAAGCCTCTCCTGGAGATACTTCATCGTGGGGTAATTCGGGCACCACCTCTACGCGCTCATCAGAACAGAGGGGAGCTGGAGGGTCAAATAGCCGCAAACGCACTTCACAACAAGCCGGGGGTGGTGGTGATGATTTTGCGAACGATCATCCTGGGGATGATCTATCATCGCCTGACGATATAAGCCGGAAGAGGGCCAAGACAGCTGCTCAGCAGCTCGCTTTCAGTTGCCCATACAGGAAGCGCAATCCACTGCGCTTCAACATCCGCGACTATGAGAATTGCTGCCGAAAGCCCATCGTGGGGATTCCCGAGCTCAAGTAAGAAAACCGCAACAAAATTCGTGTCCTCATGTAACTCTGCTGACAATGAAACTGCTAGGCGCCACATCCAGACATGGCATCGCCGAGGAGGCCCTGTGATGCATCAGTGTCGCCGGTGTAAGAAGGGATTCCCTTCCGAAGAGGCTCTCGACAGACATTCAGAATTGCCAAAGGACCAAATGTGCGAGCCCGAGGGCCGTGATAAACCGACCCAAGATCCGGAGGACGGGATTACGGACGAGATGAGCAAGACTCTCGTCGACAGGAAGGCAAATGGCAAGATCCAAACATGGGAACAGATTTGCAGGCTTATCTTTCCAACGGATCCCGACGTCCCTCAACCAGGTATGTGCTCGTTAAACTTTATATCAAGACTTAATATTTCTCCTACTTACAATTATTTAGAATTTGAGCCCGTTATTGAACACCACGAAGTCAAAGATGAATTAAAGAAAGCCACTGGGATCCTTTGCGATGGGCTTCAAAGGGAACTCTCCCATGTCCCTGACCTTGATCCCGGTCGGCGCTTCCAGATCCTTAGAGCACTGGAAACCGTCGTCGACGTCTACGTAGCCTCCGCCTTGCGAAATTGCAAAGGCAGGTTTGGGTCCTCGTCTCTCTCGGTCGCCAAACGGCCTCAAAACACATCGACTCGACGATCCTCCTCCGCAAAACCACCATCCCTCGAACCCACCGCCCAAACGGGCTCCAACTCCAGAATTAAAACAACACCGGGGACACCCGTACCTTTACGGAGGCTGGCTCCCCAGCGGAACCGACTCTCCGCCCCGACTCAGGTTCAACCATCCCCTTCACTACCTCCCATGAGCGAATCCGGTGATACCTCATCGTTAGCGGATGCGCAACCCGAGTCTTACATTCCGAGTCCGGAACCCGGCTTCCGCGATTCAGGAATTTCTCTGCATTGTGATGCGGATCATAATTGCACGGCAGGTGCAGGCGGCTGCCTATGTACACTTGATGCCTCGTCCGATAACAAGGCTCACGAAGACATTAGGAACTACTACTCACCAGACTTCTCACAACAAGCTTACCCCGAATGGGAGTATTGGCACTTGCAAAACGCTGACCTCGGCGCTGGTTTCCCATCACAGATGACTGCAGGCGGTCCACAGCTTGGTGAATACAACGCATTCGACATGGAAGGTCAGAGTTAACCTCGCTCTGCCCTCCTGCCATTTATTCACCGTCGCATAGGAATCTTGAATAGAGATCGTACATAACTCCAATCATATTCAAAAAGAAAATAATAATAATAATCACAGAACCGTAAAGACAGGGCGGCATCACATAGCGTGATTGATGAAATGCCAGAAGTGCAATCCCCTCTCCTCAAGCCTTTCACCCCTTTCTCACTCACAGCCCCTTCTCCCCTCCCCCCTCCTTCCCACCATCTAACCATTTTTTTAGATAAGCACTATGTGCCTATCCGGCTGTTTATTTTCAGCCTGCTCTTAAGCTCCTAAGCTACACGAGCAGTGCGCAGTCGAGAGAATTTGAGCAATCGCTGCTTGGGCGCATGCGATGTTCTAGTAGTTTACGCATGCGTCCCAATCAGCGGGCCCAAATTCTCTCGACTGCGCAATGCGTACTACCGGTAGGGTCACCGGCGTGACAGGGTGCAGCTGTAAGGCTCTTATTATCTTTCTGCTAGAAAGAAATGAAGCCTAAGCTTGGCTTATTGAAAGATCGTGGGTACAACGCACCCCATTCCATCACCCTCGCCATTTGATCGCCTAAAGGATGATGAAAGGTGATAAAATGGCGAGGGTGATGAAGTGGAAGGCGTAGTATTCACGATCCGCGGGTCGAAGATGATGTAAACCTCGACCCGGCTAGATGGAGTGGAGCACCATTCCTTCGACCGCTTTCGGACTCTGTTTCAGTCGCGGTGGCGAGTATGTCTTCGCCATCGGCCGATGTAGATGAAGCCAGTTGGGATACCGAAAGCTGAGATGTCGAGGGCGTATCCGTATCTGAGTCTCTGTATTCCCAGCCACCAGCTCCGTCGTCTGTCTCGACGACGGGCTCACCAGAGAGACTCAGATTATCCATTGTATCCGAGATGAAGTCCAAATAGCCTGCGATGATATTTGCCTCGGAACGAGACGGAAGGCCAACACTCTCTTGCGGTATCGAAGGTAGAGCTGGCGAAGGCGTGTCTGTATCCGAGCTTCTTTCTTCCCGTCTTGGCGTTGAGTCGTTTGTCTCAATGTCGGGCTCCCCAGAGAGACTCAGCTTATCCATTGAATCAGAGAAGAAGTCAAAATATTCCGACATGATGTCTGCGTTGACACGAGGTGGAAGTCGAACGCTTTGTTGCCACTGGTCAGTTGAGTCGTGAGCTCTGCGATTTCCGACCTTTTCCGTCAACAGACGGAAGATGTCGGCCACGATCCGCTTCTTCATGCTGTGCATCACCCTTCGGCGGAGCTCTTGGCCTTTCCCGCCTTGGTCCTCATAGACCGGCGGGTATGCCCATGCGGAATAGACATTCCCGTGTGAAGTTCGAACTTTGACATCGGTGGGGTGTTCATCGAAGTAGTACGCACACAGCTTGCAAGTCGGTTTGCTTGAGCCGATGTACGTGTACATATTGAAGAACCGATGAGGGGCGGTCCCACCGTTATTTTCGAGCCAGTGATGCAGCTGAATCTCCGCATGAACGGTAGGTTTCATCTTGCTATTCCACTTTTCCTCAAGCTTGCCGTCGAAGTCTCCGACAGTCTTGAGTTTCTCCACCTCATCTTTGGATCTTGCCAGCTCTGCCTCATCTGAGGTGAACACTCGGATAAACTGCTGGGCAGTCTTCGCGTTTCCCACGAGAGGACACTGGCTCTTCGGGATAGAGTCGAGGAACAGAACATCAAATTGGTCAAAGAGGCCGGGCCACAGTTCCCGGGCGAGCAAGAAGGTCTCGGCAGACTTTCTGTAGGCACTTAGCCGTTCCGTCGTATGACAGACCTCATACCAACAGCCTGAGTTGTGCAGACGCTCCTCATTAACAAGCCAGAGGCGTATTCGATGGAAGATTTGACCTGAGGTGTAGATTTCGTCGACGGAATCAATGACTGCCTTAATAGCAGAGAGGTAGCTGTTTTTGGATACATCTAATCAGTTGAATAAAGAAAACATCGTCAGCCTCAATGTGTGATACGGAATATTTTGCTGGGATCTTGTTACGTGCAACTTACCAGAGTCGAGATTGGCCTTCGCCCTTTCCAGAGCAGTGGACACCAGGACCTTTAAGTTTTCAAGGCGATGTATGAGAAGACGATCTACAAGAGTTAGCCGACCCTCTAGGCGAATAAGAAAACAGTATATATAATCTCACCTCCTTCTGTACTCTTTCCGTCCTTCTCACCGTTCTTCAATGCTTTGATGCATTCCCCAAGATGATTCTCCCCAAGACTGCGCAGGTATGACTTGATCCTTGAATGATTAAGTACGAGCACAAGGTTCAAAACAAGACTCAGAACAAGGTCTCCATTTCCACGTTGTCCTGATACTCCCGACCGTGTCCAGGAGCTCAAAAGCCTGAGAATCAACAGAACGGATTCCCGTAGCTTTCGGTGCTTCGGTTTGGTCCTGGCGTTCGAGGCAAATACATACAGCACCTTGTCTGGTTCCTGTAAAACTGCAGCCGATGTCACGGTGTCCCCGCTGGGGTCATTCTGGCAAATAAGGGCCAGACGATCGACAAATCCGCGGAAGATCTGCTCCGGGTCCAGAGATCTTTCAAGAGATACGTCGGGATCCAGACGTATACCGTGTTGGTTCGATGAGCCAGCCTTTTCAAGGACGTCTAGAAAGACTACCGGCGGATAGAATTGTCTTCGCAGACCAGGAGGCAGCTCACTAATCTGTCTCTGGGCTGCTGGAGGTTGCCATATGTTAGCTTTGCATTGATACACAGACACTAGGCCAGGAAGCCCTTGATCATTTGTGAATCGCAAGAGGGCATACCTCGATTAGTGGGAGCTAGAACTCCAATGCTCCCCATGGCCATTTCTAGATGGAGAGTTCTCGGAAGATATCAAGTTTGAAGGACAAGAGATTGGGGATACGTGCCAAGTGGTGGGAATTTATAAAGAGCAAGATGTATCTCATGAATTCTTCAATCTCATCTTATGCTGCCAGTGTTGCAGTTGAGATAAGAAAATGTATGTCGAAACTAAGGGAGATATTGTGTGATTTATATATTATGTCCTTTGTAGGCTCGGGATGTGAAGTTTGATATAATTCAAAGTCGCTCACCCTGCAAAGGCCCTACAAGCAACCTGGATGGAGGAACCTGTCTTCGGAGGACCACAACTTGAGCCAAGAGTCGGCAGCGGCATGGTAACGAGCGTGCTAACCTGCGCAACAGCGTGTAGACAAACCATCATATGATAATCCCATTTCAGAAACCCGTACGGATCTTCTACCAGTTTCCAACCGAATCGCTATCTGCGCATGTACGGTCGTCGTGACAGAACGGAATGCCTCCATTGGGTGAATCTGCATAGACTTATGCCGGGTTGAAGCCAGCATTCAAATGCGCAATTGAGAAATTTCGTAGGCATTTTTGATCACGGTGGTTGCGCGTTTGTCGAAATCGAGCAATCACGGCCTCGATTCGCTGCGAGATACATGCGCCTGCGAGCCCCAGTTGGAGCCCCAGCGAGATGGCGCGGTTCGCGAACGGCGAACCATGCCCGGGCTCTGCGCGATTCGAGACATTCAGGTAGCAATATCTAAGCTAATGCTGGGCCTCCCCCAAATGGCGACTGCTGGTACCGGGAGGGGGAGGGAAAGGAGAGGGAGAGAGAGAGGAGAGAGGTGGGAAAAGGAAGGGAGAAGGAGGGGGTGAAAAGAAGAAGAGGAGGGGGGAGGGGAAGAGGAGGAGAAGAGAAAGGGGCTGGACCGCCTCTCTCTCCAATCATAAGGGTGTCAAACAGAAATGTTTCGGCGTAATTCTCCAACCGTTCAGGGTTTGCTTGCTTGTTATTCGCCGTTCCCCCCGCATACCCCAACCAAGTAGTGT
>SJVG01000178.1:0-52985 GCA_034774675.1 Scedosporium minutisporum
CCTCACAACAGCCCAAGACCCACCCCCAATCTTCCCAACCCTCGACTCCCTCAACATGCTAGGCACAGGCTGCCCCCTCGGCGGAGGCGGCATAGGCGCCGGCGCCGTAAACGGCACCCCCGTCTTCAAATTCACAATGTGGAACCTGAACCTCGCCGACCTCGGCTCCGAAGACTCCTCCTCCGGAGACGCCGACGACGACGAGAACCGCCCCGCGAATTCGGTTGAGAAGTTTTGCGTCGAGGAAATGCAGTTGGGTGGTGGGCCGCCGGGGTATCGGATTCGTATTCCTGCCGTCACGGTTAGTGGAGTTGCGGAGCTTGAGGAGGGGAGCGCGTTGAGGGTGGCTGTTGAGGCGTCCTTGGGTGATATAGAAGGTGGTGTAAGTGGCCCAATCAATTCCAAAACAAAACGAAAGAAAAACAAAGAGAGAAAGAGAACAGGGGAGTAATGAGAACAGAGCAAAGTGCTAACGTCTCGCCAACTCAACAACAGACCGGTGAACTCACAATCCTCCCCACAGACATAACCTCCTCCAACTTCACAGCCCACGTCGAAACCTCCCCCGAGACCTGGTCCGACTGCATAGCCTCCGACGGCGCCGTCCCCCTCATCCGCGTCAAGACCACCCTGACCCTCTACCGCGAGGGCGACGAGCCAACGGCCGGCACCGTCGGCTCGGACGACGAGTCGCTCGATTCCGCGCTGAGCGTGCACTTCCAGGCGATTTGGAAGGAGTGCGAGTAGGGAATATATATGAAAATTTCGAATAATGCAGAGAAGGAAAGGGGGACGAAGAGTATGTAGGGCTTGGAGTTTGGGGCAAAAATATTCAACCTCAAATGATATCGGAGACGCTACAGTGTTATGTTTTGACGGCGTCGCTTGGACGTGTGCGATACAGGTAGAATGAAATCCACTACTGTTTGGATCAGCCAAGCAATTCTTTCAAATACAAACTCACCGTTTTCAACTCTCCCCTCGGGGTCAGCACACAAAATGAACTATTGAAGTATATGTCATTCATCAACAGGTAACAAAGGGGGATATAATGCTAAAAATACAACTCAAGTCCGCTCAACATAGTCCCACAAGAATCAAAATCCCATCCCCGCCCGATGTATCGTTAATAAAAAAGAAAAAAAAAGGATTTAAAGAGAGAGAGAAAATGAGGAATCAAGCCCCAAAGTAAATAACGAGAAATGAATAGAGGACAGGAAGAGAGAGGGAGAGGGGTAAGAAATAAGACGGGTGAGAGAAGGAAGGCGAGGTAGAAGGGAAAAGGCACTCCCTTCTTTCCACGTGGTAAGGTGTAAGAACAGGGTAAGGAAATTATGAATGCGGTATGTGTGTGGGTTGAAATGTTTCGTTTTCACCATGTTTTCTGCTTTCCTCCACCATGATATCAACTAATTCATAGCGGCCACTGAAATGCCGAACCGTCCGAGTCGTCCTCCCAATCGTCCAGTCCGCTAAATGTATATCTCCGCATCTGCGGTGACGTGCAACCTCGAACGAATCCCTACTCTTCGTCAAGGGCCCCCATCGCCGCAGGCCTAGGAGTGCTCTTCTTACCAATCTTCAGCAAGCTCAACCGCCTCCTGACGCTTCCCTTCTTGTGGATGCCGACACCCTTGTCGCCGTCCTTATCGCCAATATCCAGACTCGAACGCCCGCGTGTCTCTGTCACCCAGTCGCTGCTGTGGTCCTTACCGCCGTTGGCGGAAGGCGGCCGGTGGTTGTTGGTGCCTGGCACTTCAATTGGGTGGGATCGGAAGAAGCTTCTTCGGTTCTGGGCATTGTTACCGCTTCCTCGACTAGTAGAACGATTCCTAGCGCCAGAAGCGTCACCATTGCTGCTCGCTTGGTGGCTCGCCTGGGACCGAGACTTTTGATGTTGGTGGTGCGGCTGCTGGTGCTCTCCGTTGGGCCGACTACCCTGATCCTTCCTCTTCCCACCAAGGAAGCTCAGTCGGGGTGCGCGTCCGGCCTTAGCGGCGTGAGCACTTGCCACCTCAACACCACCCATGTCCTGGGACATAGTGGCCGCCATGCTTGATACGGGAGCCTTCTCCGTTAGGGGAGATAGTCGCCAGGCTGAAGGCGGAGAACCGGAATCCTGAGGAGGCTGGGGCATCATAAAGAGTTCTATCTCGGCAGCAAAGGTGCTTTCAAAGTCTATCCACCAACAAGTTAGTATCGGGCTGCCACATCAGAAAAGGGCGATTGGGATTAGAAACTTACACCTCTGCAGCTCCTCGTGATTCCTTGACAAGGCATCGATAGAACTCTTCGAAAAGGTGGCCAAGCACTTCCTAAGCACAAAGGCATGATCCACCAAGGCCATCTTGATCGCGTTGTCTTCCGGTTCCAACTCCATCACCTCATCCTCCATGTCGGACACAGGGACAAACGCGCGATATCGCACGATGCTGTTCTCTGCGACGGGGTTGACCGACGACGCCACCGTCTCGAAGAGAATTCGGGCGCTCTCGAGGTCGCCCTCGCTAACGCGTTTCTCTAGCGTACTCATTTCCTGCGTCTTACGCGTGATGCGCTCAAGCGCCGTCTCCCGCGCACTTAGCTTAATCTCGTGCGTGCCGACAATTTCGCTTCGTCGAAGGATGGTGGGGAAAGGTTCGGCCGTCGTGTACACGAGCTTCTCGGCGTAATGTTCGGTAATGGGTCCGCTAGTGCTGCGTTTAGTGGAGACGGAGAAGGTCTGGGGGTGGGCGGATAGAAGATAATCGCGAATGGGATGCGGGACTCTGGCTCTCTGGAAGACGTGGTGGGCGGTATCGCGATGAGGCGTAATCGAGGAGATGACCAAGTATTGGCCTTCGACCTCGTCAACATCGCCGTTCGTGACAATCTGGGCAGCGGGGTACAGCTCCTGCATCCTATCCGTGAACGCGGACGTCCTCTCGGTGGGGCCTCCTTCATAGACGAATTCTTTGTCGCGGAGACTGGTGGGGAACCCAAGGCCCTTGTACATAACCTTGTAGTACTTGGGCACCAGCTTGTCGCTCTTCACGATCGTCTCGTAAATCTTGGCAATCGCCCGCTCAGTCCTGGCGAGCTTGGCGAAGTCGAACACGTTAGTTTCGTATTGGACTTGAAGCTCTCGATAGGCCTCGAGGGCGCTGGTCCAGGCTTCGCCATCCTCGAAATGTTTGATCATGTCGAAGTAGATGCGCTCCTTTCGCTCAAATTGAGACTGCAGGGGGAAGTCGGGGTCGTAGAGAGGTGCCGCCTGCTTAATAGGGTCCCAGTCGTAGAGATCCGCGTGCAACCTCAAAGCCAGACCGGCCTCCGCATGATTCCTTGCCTCTGCTTGCAGCGCAGCAAGTTGATGCACGTAGCGCACGAAGATCTCCTCCTTTCGCATATCTCGTAGGAACTCCATAAGTCTGAGGCGGTTGATGAGGTGCGTAGCCTCGTTTGTGCCGTCTCCGCTACGGACGGCAACGAGAAGATCGAGGAACTGGTCTACTGTGGACATCAGATCCTTCACAGCCTTGAGCAGATCATCTTCAGGGTTCTCGGCAAGCGGTTCAAAGCGGTCCAAAAGCTCTTGGACAAAGAGTTTTTGCAGAATGCTCTCGGTCATGGGCTTCGTCTTGAAGAATTGGTCAAGACAGTCGATTATCCCCGTCTGGATAGCGGACAAATCCTCACTAATGGTCCACTCACTAACCATCATCGTCTGCAACACCTCGACCGCCATCTTGCGCAAACCGCCGTGGACACTCAGGCAAAGCTCAACGATTGGACCGACAAGAGAAGGTACGTATTGTACTTGGTATCCGCCCATCTTTCCAAAGGGGAAGTATTCCTTCTCGTCTGCGCTCGTCTCCCAACCGATAGCGCTCCAGGTTCGGCGCAGGAGTTCGGCGCCATGCTCACGCACGTCCCCAGCAATCTTCCAAACGGCCCTGCGTTTCTGCTCGGGGAAAGTCTCTAGTGCAAGGGAGGAGCTGCCAACGAGCTTCAGTAGAGTTGAGAAGAACAGTTTCCAGAGCTCCGTGTTAAAATTCTCAGCCTCCTCCGGATCTGGTAAGAACGATTCGAGCATGATGCCGGCGAGGTACTGAAGGGTCCGCATCGTGGACTTGTGGTGGTAGATGTGGATGCTCAACCACTCGGGTGGGAAGGCTTCGCCCGACATGATGCTCTTATGGACACGCAGCGTCTGTTCCATGAGGCTAGTAAGATCGCCGTCCGCCAACTCCAGCTGCATTCCACCAGCGGGAGAAGTGGAGAGCGCAGACAAGACGGCTGACAATTCGATAAGGGCTTCATCGAATGATACGGGTTCGGGCAGGATCTTGTTGACAAATGGGTACGAGGTAGGGAATAGGAGAGACAAGCGCGTCTTTGGCGTTCGTGGGGTGGCCTGAATCACGAGATAAGACCCGATAATCTTGGGGATGTAATCGGGGATCTCGTTGCCAACATAGTCAATATGGCTAGCGACGACCGAGCAGCACAACCTCACTTGGTCGCGCCACTGCTCTGTCACTTCCTCGATATGACCCCAGTGAGGCGCGATCCACCGAACGGTATTAGCACTGAGCGCGGATCGCTGTTCGGGCTGCGAAAAGATCTCGAGCTTGGAGTAGTTGATGATTAGAATCAGCTTGTACAGGACCAGTTTGCC
The DNA here is from genome assembly GCA_034774675.1 of Scedosporium minutisporum. NCBI lineage: Eukaryota > Fungi > Ascomycota > Sordariomycetes > Microascales > Microascaceae > Scedosporium > Scedosporium minutisporum. The sequence goes on from SJVG01000178.1 coordinate 4,661, forward strand.
CTTGACACCAGCACAAGAGTCCATGAAGTCAATAGCAATATGGAGGATCTCTTCCGTCGTCAAGAGGCCCGCAAGCTCTGGTAACCACGTGTGGAAGTGTTGCACGGCAAGCGTCTGACTACCAATTAAAGCCGGGGCGGGGTTTCGCATCATGGCATCGAGGGCCTTGAAGATGGTTCTGAGATTCCTGGTAAAGCTGGGGGTGGTAGCCGTAATGCCCAAATGTGCTTCCTTCGCCTTTTGCTGACCACGGGCATGAGTGATGAATTTGAGAACGTGCCTGACAACCTTGAACGTCGCCCGCAGTTTCCGGGACGTCTCAGGTTCGGTGGGCTTTTCAAGCAGCCTCGTGAAAGATTGGACAAGGCAAGGTGTCGCGAAGGGGTAGTTGAACATCGTTTCCGCGTAATGATCGACAATAGGCCCGAGATTGAATCGCCTGTCATGCACAATGCCTAGGACTCTGACGAGAGCCGTAAACACTAAATCCTCATACTCGCCATTTCCGGAGTACTCGACCAGAACGGCAAATAAGGCATCGAGCACATCGTTGAGGAGCTTCACAATCTCGATTTCCGGCACAAAGATAAGCTGCTTGAGTATAGCGGGGATCTCGTCCCTCGACTCCTTCCATTTGAGCAGACCCAGGACGACTCTATCTTGAGAAAACCGGGTGCTGCAGAGGTAGGTCTCGATACGAAGCGTGGCAATGGGGCCGGTAACCTCCACCTGTTCGTCCTTACCTCGGGCACTCCAAGGCAGAGAAAGATAGCCCCCCTTCCCCGAAGGGCCAGGCCTGGGCGTGGAGGTGTTCTCGTCTACCTTGTACAGTAGGCAAGGGTGAGGACCATCCCTCCGGAAAGCACGCTTGTCCCAGAGCGGAATGTGTGCCACTGCGAACGGCGTATTAGGGACGTCAGACAAGAACATGACCACGTGCGCATCGGGAACATCGTTCGGTTGAATTGATAGACGAATCGTCTGCTTCCATGCTTCTCCTCGCTCAACGGCAACGGACTTCCAGGTTGTCAGACCCTCTGTGTTAGACGAAGGGAATATGCAGTTTTCGATTCGCTCTCCGGACGATCGTCGTACCGAGAGGATCACCTGCAGGTTATTGCCTTGCATAGCGCTTGGAATTGCAGATGGGCTACCACCGAATCTTGACAACAGGTTCTGTCTCGCAAGGGAAGCACCATCGACAGTCAGGTAAATGTCGGATCGGGCTTTCGTGGGCGCTCCTGAGAAGCCCATTTTGTTCGTCTTGCGCACGCCGGCAAGCAGAGTTGGAGTAGATTTGATCAATGTGTCTGCGTCAGGGTGGTTGAAGCCCTTCAAAATGAGCTGAATGCGCTCGGAGCGAACAGATTTTTCGTACTGGCCAGGCTTGCTATCCATGAGCTCCCGGACGAGCGAATCCCAGTCTTCGCCGCTTTCTAGCTTATCTTGGCTGGGGCGCGGGGCGGCGACGGCGGGGGATAAGATGCTGACAACTTGCTCGACCTCCTCCTCGTACTTCATAATCGCATTGAGGCGCAAAATACCGATTCCGATTGTCCGGGTAGCGCTAAAGGACGAGGCCGGAACAGTGCCGTCAATAGATTTTTGGGCCTTGGAACCTGCGGTGCTCGGTGGGAAGCTGCCATCTTGGCTCTCCATGCCGGTCCTTGTCGGCCGTTGCTCGGGTTGCTCAGAAACAGTCTCCATCCTAGCGGTATTCTGACCCCTAGAGAACCCCGACCTGGACCCCTTATTCCACATGAGACTACGTCTCGAGGACTGCTTGTTCGAAGACGATACTGGCGGCCTTGAAGAATCCTTCGAAAACGACGTCTGGATGCCAGGCCCGGAGCGCGACCCGGGATGAGCGGCGACAATGGGCTGCTTGGCGCGTACCTTGACTACGAGGTAGAGATCTGATTCGGCAGAGGGCACGTCGCCGATATCCTGAGCAGAGAGATCGGCGAAGAGTGTTTTCATCTGCGCATGGTTAGAGTTCGCCCCAATGAAGCCTCCCGAAGGGACCTTAACAGAAAAGGTCTCGGAGAGCGTCGATACGGCATCGCCCAATAGCTTCCCAACAAGGTACAGCTCGAGGGTGGTCTCGTCGGCAGAGGCACCGGCGAATCCCTTTACATCAACCATGAGATGGTGTAACGCAGTCAGTTCGACGATGGGCTGCGGAGGCTCGTCGAGCAGACTCATCATTGTCTGCAGTTTGGTGATTTCCACAACAGAGTCATCGCCTGTCAGTACCCGTCCACGTTGGGATGGGTCTCTCACGATAACCTCTCCACCACAGAGTTTGTTGACCTTGACGAGGTCCCAGACAGTTTTTTCGCGTAAGCGCTCGTACTCGTGCGCAGTCAAAACATTGTGAAGAAATTGTTGCCGGGCAAAGTACAGAGAGTTTATCAGGTGGGACAGTTTGTCGAGCTTGGAGTACTGACGGGTCAGAAGAAGTTCGTGGAGGTTTGTCGAGTGCCATTCGCGCAGGCAAGATGCGATCTCGTCGATTAGAGGCTCGTGGGCGGAAGTCGGGCTTTCGTCGCCAACTTTCAACATGGGCACGGGAGCAGGCGGAGGGGGCTCATTGGGGTCCCGGTGGACGGGTATGGATAGAGAGGCCCCCGACGTACTATTTGGTAGATTCCGTTGAGATAAGTAGCTTAACCTGGGCGCGCCAGACCTAGCATCAAAAGAGTTCTGCCTGTTGACACCCCTTCGCTTCTTGCGTTCGGCATTAGGAGCGAGCCCGCTCTTGGCGGAATCGCTCCCACCGTTCACTGCGCCCCTCGAGGTATCGCCTTCACTCGCATCATCGTCCTCGTCGCCTTCGTCCGGCTCACCAAGCATCTCTCTCACCTCAACGCAGCTTCGGGGAAAGATACCGCTGAAAACTCTCGCTTCGAGGGTCTGGCCCTTTACTGAAGTGAGCCCGGCAAGCAGGCTGGGAGGCGCGACGAGGTAGCCGCGTAGCCAGTTGCCGTCTGACGTTTCTTCTATAATATATAGCTCATCTCCGATTTCAAGTGGTAGGTCGGCCGGAGTGACGGCAGTAAACGGATAGGTCGCGACGGCAAAGGCGATACGGGGTAGAGGTTGCCACGGCATTTGTCTGGTGGGCCCACCCGAGGTGAGAGCTCGTCCTTGCCAATTCGGATGAGCTGGTGTAGGTACGACACAATAACTGATGAACTCGGCAATACGGTTTTGTTCTCTAAAAATGCAGTGACTCTACGATCTCCTAATGACAGAAGGCCGAGGGCTGGAGGAAAGGAGGTGATGAAGCCCTCCCTCGCAGACCTAGCGGAGGGTGATGTTTTGGTCGCGAGCTAGGACCGAACAATTCATGTGGCCCAATAGGACATTGGTCAGATTCCGTATCGGTTAGATATCGACTGCTCGTCGTAGAAGATATCGATAATCGGCGGTCGAAAGGGTGGGTATTTCGAGGATCGAATGAGAGATGTTTCGAAATTTCGAAATTCGACGCAGTGATGGCTTGAGAGGAATGCAATGTACTGTGGACAGGTACTGCGGCAGGGTCGAGAAGAGAGCAGTGGCACCTGATTCCTAGATTCGAAGGGTAGAAATACGGCGTAAGAGATGGAATTAACAAAAATATTGTAATTGGTAATAGAAGAAGAGAATAGTCTAGAATGAATGAATTAGTATAACCGCAGTAGGAGGAGGAGAAAGTCGAGGATTGAAAGAGCTTGCTTCCTGTTTGCGACGATGAATTGAGGAGGCGGTTCTTTCCTCACTTTTTTTCCTGCTCTCAAAATGTTGCTCGCCCTTGCTTTTCATCTGTTTATCGCTCCTTCTCCTTTTTTGGACGGTGGGTGGAAACAAGCGGGAAGGAACCAGGGAGAGGGGTCGTTGTTACTGAATTAGGGAGGTGGGCTGGCTTTAGCGGGTGACTTTGCGGGTGACTTGAGCGGGCGGGTGGCAGAAGTAGAGTACAAATGTCCCTCGATCGGGGGACAGGCTGGCCACCTGCAGGAGCACTTGAGCACTCTTCGCAGTGGAGGGTGTTGGGATACAGAAGGCCATCACAGGAATGTAGGTATGAACTGTGCTGCTACTTCGTTTGCTCCAGGCCTGGTGGGTACTATCCTATCGGAAAGGCACACCATATCTTGTACCATCCGATATGCACGAATTACTAGGAATAATACCAGACCTCCGATTGTACGATCTGCGTGGTTCAACGTCTCGCGGACTCGAACTAACAAAGGCAACTAAAAGTCATGCTTTCTGCAAGCCACCAAGCTAATTCTAATGCAGTCCATTGTCGTTCAGGAACACAGGCACCGACGAGTCCGATGTTCAACGTTATGTTGGATTCGGCAACTCCACACCAGCGCAACCTGCGAATCATGCAAGCTCTTGGAGGGGGAAGAGGGACGTTGATCCATTAATCAGGGAGCCTCGAACATTCGCTGTCACTGTTACGGTACGTGAGTACTTTAAGACCGAAGGCCGGGATTGTTCAAGTCTCTGTGTCTTGTTTCAACGTGTCATCGTTTCATCTTCATTGTTATTTTAAGTCCCGAGACACGTTTCCACCCAAGAAGCTTCGATTCATGAGAGCGGCCAACAAGAGCATTGAATAAGAGCATTACAATGCTTCACTACTCCAGAAGAAATCGAGTGTCTATGAATCCCGACTCAGAGTTCCGCTGGTTTTGCAAAACCTCAAACCGAAGCTCACTAAGAGCAGGGGTTTCTCACTAATTAAGCCCGGGTCTCATCCCACAGATCATCCCGTTACCATCCGCAGAAAGTTAGAAGTACTTTTTAGTTTTGGTTCTCCAGATGAAGGCTGGCTAGTGAGAACCACGGTCAGATCTCATCAATATCACCTTCTCCGCTAATAAACCCTGCCCCGTCTCACCTATAAAATGGCTTCCGTTCCTCTCGTCCAGCGAACCAGCGCTCAGACCCCTGAAGAATGCAGCCCACTCCAACGCATCACCGCACGGATCCCTCACGTCAATATGAAAAAGTACGAAAGAGGGTAGCATCATGCACAAGTCAACGACGACGAACTGGAACAGTGCGCACATCGATCTCCTTCTGCTGCAAGCCACACCCTTTTCGATCAAATATCCCTTTTTCCTCGTCGATGCTCATCACGGCAAAGTTGCGGAAAAGTAGCAGCGCTTGTAAATCCTTCCCATCCCCAACAAGGCTGAGATGGGATTTAGACGCGGTTGTATGTACTCTTTCAATGTTTCATCAAAAAAGAGCACGTTGATTATCGAACTTGCCGCTCTGGGTGCCTCGGCAGTGGCTGGCAAACGCGCAGGATTTCAGAAAAGCCGACTGTCGGTTGGAAAGGGCTCGAATCGATGATGTTGGAGCAATATCGTGCCGTCTACACCTCACGCGTGGCTGGGAATTGCGGCACACGGTAGGCGGCATTATCAGTCTACAAGTACCTCAGTACGCATCGCTTTTTTGAAGCAAAAACTTTACAAAGTAGCAATGGTCGTTTGCCCGTTTGCCCCAAGATTTTTTTCAAGGCGCAAGTTGAAGGGGTTGTCTCCTTTTCCTCCACCCACCAGATGCCCGATGCCCAATCGGTCGATATTCGCGCAAAAACGAGCCACCGTGCCGATCACCCAACATTCTCCACTACACAGGTGCCTCGACGACGGTTGTAAATGGGTATTTATAACAAGTCAATGGTATCTTCAACCAACTTGGGTTCAATTGATTCACTCTCCAAGTATATTACTTCGCACTTGGCTCGCTGGAGAATAAGAATTGCCCTCTCCCGAAGTATGACGACGACTCTTACATCCATCCCTTCGGGAGCGGACAGATACCTTTAACCATTGTGCCACATCAAGTTAAGAATGTTAAACCACACTGAGAAAATCAACAAACGTTTCGAGGGAACCTTCAAGCGAAGAAATTAACTCTGGACCAGCTCCCGAGGGGCGAAAATAACCTACATTATTTCCCACCAAACAGCAATGATATACGACGCAGAAGAAACCGCTATAAACGACGAAGGCCCTGCCTCGAGGGCGAAGTCCATCGGATATCCAGCCACTCCCAATTTACGGCGGACGAGCCTTTCACTTTCCCTGCCACGCCAACTACTTGATCGCCAGCAGCCTTAATCATTTTTTCCCCACCACCCCGACGAGTTCCGAGTTTGGAGGCGGATACTTGCATCTCTCCGAGAGGACAAAATTTGTTATCCCAAGGTATCTCGTACAGCATTGAGTTGTCCATGTCATCGGCGTTCAACAACTCTATATTGAGTTGACGGATCTCTCCAACGTAGTCCGGGGTCTCTGTTTGTAGACACTAATCCCTCAGCAGAACGGCGCTTCCAAGAAGCTGCGTGGCGGTTCGATTCCGACACGATACCGGCTTCATTGGCCCTAGTATCAATGATGTCACAATCAATGTCCCCCCCCAGTTAATAGTTTAAGTGAAGGTTGCATTTATATTGCGAGGAATCGTGGCTGTCGTGTATCATATTGGCGGCTTGGACAGCCTCGAGAAATCGCTGGGCCAGCTTGATCACCCGAGCTTTCCCCGAATATGGGCTGTACAAAGTACTGTGTGGTCAAGTGTACATGAAGCGCTCTGCCATCATCCCGCATGGGACGACATTAAGAAAACGACCACAATATCTTCCAACCACATTGATCTTCTTATTATGAGCTTGATAACCTACTCTCCCGTTCGAACGTTAAACTCCTTTACTTCTTCTCCCTCCCATTGTATAAATGAGTACTTCAAAGCCTAAGGCACTTCCACCACCGCCTATATTTTCCAGACCTTCCGCCGAAGCAGATACCAATGAAAAAAAGCGTCAAATAATGGCGAGGGTACCGATGATGCCCTTAGAGTCACCAAGATCCTAGAAGAATCCAATATTCCGTGTTGCATTGTTGGTGTATCTGCGCTCACCTTTTATGGTGCCGCTCGGGTCCGACCGGTGTGTGGCCTCCTTAACCTACCACCCTAGAGGCTTACTGACCATTTTCTGTTCGAGTCCCCAGGACTGGGAAATATGTGTTCCGACAGAGCTCATCGATGCTGCAGAACGTCTATTACAGTCTGAACCATTCTCATCTGATTACTCCCTCGTGGAGCCATGGCCTCACCCAAGCGTGTCTCTCTTACATACCTATAACCGATTCAATGCCAAAGAGACAGACTTCCACTTTATTCTTATACCCGCAAGGGATGTCCATATAGTCTGCGAGCCTTCTGACATTACGCGAAGCCTGAGGGGTCTGCCTTACCCTAAGCTCGATGTCTTCATCCAGAGTTGCCTAGACACGCGCAACGAGCTCCAACTCTGCGATGTAGTCGATGGGACTAATCTATCCGAACAAAGTGGAGAGGGGAACCTTGAACTTGACGGATTCAATGACGTAGAGTGGGCGAAAGATATAAACCGTAGAGGACGAGAATTTGCAAATGGAAAGTTTGCCCACTGGGCGCCCTTTGCCTATGACGCCCCGAAAAGCAGGCGGGAAATGTGGCAGTCTATGGTACGTACGAAGAAGGATAGGCTTGACTGGACGAAGCCGAGTGATATCTATGTCACGCAGTACCGCATTGTGGATGAGCCAGATCCGTGGACAGTGCTTTCGGATATGTACTAGAGTTATGAGACAGGTAATAAAAGAGTTCTTGAGAATAAGCCGATAGCTGGCGATACATTGGTCCCCATTCGGCAACTGAAATTCGGTTTAATTACAGTTGTTCCTTTGCATCAACCGTCGAGGTGGAGAACTCTTTTCATCTGTTCAACGGACTCCTCATCTTCGACTGCCACCTTGTACACTTCATAGAAGTCAACCAACCAGGTGTATGAGGCCAGAGTAGCCCTCACCTTACCAACGTCATCCGCGAGCACAAGAAGATCGAGATCTCTCGTTTCTCGACGAGATCCCCGAAGCTTGAGAGCCCATTCCCCGAACCAAGCGTAGTACTGACCTTGGAATGCTTCCTGAGGGTAAGCCGCTGCCTTTGCCATTTGCAGCGGTTTTGCCATTATGGCATTGAGTTCCAGCTCCTTCAAATCTTTTGGCGAAGTCTCGCCAAAGTACTTCGCTCCTTGTGGCTGAGAGCTGCTGCTAGCCATATCTAGGCGCGTCGTAGAGTCGTTTCGAAGGCAATGATGTTGATGACCTGGTGCTTTTATAGTGCCCAGCCGTGGGCCTTAGGTGGCCAGGCAATCACATTGGGTTCAACAATATGGTAGAAAATAAAGCCAAACCCGTGCGCTAAAGCGAGCTGCCGCGCGCTTAGATTCGTCTGGTGTCTGACTCGGAAGCGCTTCCTGGCATCGGTAGTATACCCGTTTCAGTTCGCCGACTCGAACTCTAAACTAAATTTGATATTAATAATACTGACGGTCCCGATCGCGACATGATCACACGTACTGAAAGGAAACAACAGCTAGGTGGTCATGGTCAAATACCCGAACCAGTAGGGAGCCGCTGCAAAGCTCCTGCAAGAACTGGCAGGCATCGGATCCGTTGACCAATGGAAAACAATGTTGGGGGCACACGATAGAGGTTCCCAAAGGAATGAGAACTGAAAAAGGTTTGTAGGACGGCCTTGTAAAACGTCACTGAAGAGAATGAACAGGATGCCGGATCCGGGCTTCCTGGAATCGTAACTGACAAAGGAAGAACGATATTAAGAAAGATGAAAAGATTGAAGGACGATGATGAGCTTGAAATCTGGTATCTTCCGTGTTGGCTGGGGGAGTAAAGTTGGCCGCATTCCTGCGTTGCCTCTGAGGACTCGGTGTTGCTGCTCTTTCCTCGTGAATGTTACGCGAGCGTGTTTGTCCCCTCCATCGGGACCACACCCACATACACCTCGTCCCGTTGGACCTCTTGGCCAGCCATCCCGTCACATGGTACTAGAAGCTGTGGAAACTGGAGGAACAGCTGAGGGAATAAGAAAAGAACATTGAAGCCTTCCACCTCGCCAGACCTGGGACTACGTTCTTCCGTCCCATAGAGTTCCAGTCCCCCCAGTTCACAGGGGACAACAAATATATGCCCGGCTCACTGCCAGCACTTCCGTCACCGTCTCAATACATGTACCTTTACGTAGAAAAGCGTCCTCGTAGTCGAGACCAAATCCTTCTCCCTCTTAGCCCTATATAATCAATATATAATCACCCTTTACAACCTCTCATCATCACATCGACAATCGAGATCCAGTACTGACGTTGATATCCCTCTAGTACGGCGTCGCGATGGGGCACTGCTCAGGGAAGAGGCGATAGACAAGATTCGGAGCGGCTGAGGCAAAATGCGGCCTTGCCGCCGACTGTTAACGACATCACGAACAAATCTTGACTTCCCGTCAGATAGTGCTATACTTATACAGCAAAGCGTTTCTCATCAACTCATACCTAACTCACTTAGCCTAAAGTAAAAGAAACGACGAAAGGAAAGGACGAAAAGAAACATACAAACTCCCAGCCATGGTATCGTATCATCAACACACCAGAAAACCAAAACATGCTCCACGACTACCGCCTGGCCCATACCCGAAATACACGCAAAAGACCATAATCAATATTTTTCCCATACCATGCAATAAAGTCTTTTGTACACTTGAACAAATATAGACTTGAAACCAAACAACCGGAACTCGACAGAAACAAAAAAGACATACTCTCAAGCGACAACAGGATATCATTACTATGTATAGTGAACAGAAAGTGGGGTGAGAAAGATAGAAAGGGAAAAAAAAATAAGAACAATAAGACTCCATCCCCTTTTACACGCCGGTGAAAGGCCACGTTTCCGGCACGTTCAAGTTGAAGAAATCACCAAGGAACTGCTCCGGGAAGGGCTGGAAATCGAAATTAGTAGGGAACGATTGCATCTATTGCGCGGTGGTTAGCAGTCATCTTGGTAGCTGAGAAGGGTACAGCCGGGGAAGAGCGTACAGGAAAGTCTTGTGTCATCATCATTCCAGGCGTCGAGGGCCCGACAAGACCAGCCCGCGAAGCCATAGATGTTGGCGTTTGGAAAGTCATAACCGGTGGCTAGATACATATTCAAAGTTAGCGAAACGCCTCTCACATTTGGAGCCGAGGCGGGGCTCTTGCTAGAGAATAATAGAGAAATCCTTACACTAGGGCCCATGGACCCAGAACTCATAGATCGCTCAAGCCGATCATCAGGAGAATGCAACTGTCGAACTTGACTCAGCCGATCTTGCAAATTCTTCAGCTTCTCGATGGCGGATGCCTTGGCGTCGGCAGCCGACTTGAGGTTGAGATGTGCCTGCAGAAGCCCGAGGGCTCCGTAGAGGAACACGAAACCCCAAGGTTCGTAGTTACCGGACCTCAGCAAGCGGTCCTCTTTCATTGCGATGCACTTCTCGATCAACTCAACGGTGTGTCGTGCGTTAATCATAATCATATTCGTCGATCCTATTTGGTATTTAGTTTCTCGCGTTAGTTCGGGTTGCGCCTCCCCTTGAATTGAATGCATTAGCATACCTTGTGGTTGGAGCATGGTAACGCTGCATAGCTTGGTCGCAGTCGTAAGTGTATCCTCCCGCATAAAGTTCAACGCCTGAATCCCCTGCTCATAAAGCTTGTCATGAAGCAACACGATATCCCGCGCCGCATTGTAAGACACATTCTCCGAGTACTGATACCTCGTGCCGTCGCTCCCCGGCTTCACGTACTGCTGGTGCATGGGCAGGATATACTGCCTCAGCTGGATATGCAGCAAAGTATACGCGAGTATCGGCTTCTTCGAGCTGTGCGTCCCGCCGGAATTTTGATCCCATGAGGGAAGCGCGTCGATCTCCCGCATCAAATCGTTAGTGTATCGCACAATGTCGTCGTAATCCGAGTGACCGGGAGGCCCGTAGAGAAAGCGACTCAGCTCAAGCCGCAAGGGAAGGCTCTGCCGCGAGATGTGCTGGTAGGACGAAAAGGTATATTCATCCGGAGGGCGAGACGGGGGGATCTCGGACGACTCCTCGTTAAACTCGTTATCGTCGAGGTTCGCGGGCGCCGCGACATCGTAGTGGATCTGGCTCGTCAAAGTCGGCAAGCCAAAGTCGAACGAAGCCTGCATGTCGAGCTCCTGGACCGTCGCCCAGATGCGACGTCTCATTTCTTGATTGTAGGCCGACATTTTTCCAGCCATGTGGCGGGTGTCGCGGTGGAGACCGAGAGAGATGCCATCTTGGATAAGCGCACCCGCTCCCGTCCAGAACCTCTTCTTCTTGATCGTGTTCACCCGCTTGCCTAGGTAGAGGAGACACGCTATTTGGTAGTGGATCAGTTTGCGATGCTTCTGGCTCTGCCGGGCTAGCCAGTCGTCGACGGCTGTCACCCACTTCACGGCCGAGCTATGGTTATCGGACATCATGCCGATAAACTTGATGGTCGGGTGGGAGTAGAGACAGCACGAGATCGACATGATGGACAGCACTAGCGCCGTGAAGGCGGCGCGCCTCGCGCCAGGTGGCCGGGTCTCCGGAGAATCCCAGAACCTAGCGTAGTCCCTGCGGAACGTCGGGATGTGAATGATTCGGTGCAACTGTTCAAAGATGTCGAGGTAGACAGTGACGAGCGCATCGGATTCCTCCTTAGTCGGCAAAAGGGACTCCAGCAAAAGGTCGGGCTCGAGGGCGAGCTTCTCCCGCACTTCGGTTCGCATCTTCCTGTCCTTGCCCTTACGATCATGAAGCTTCACCGACCTCAGTAGCTCATCGGCCGTTTCCTTCATGAAGGGCGACAAGCCCGTCAGCTCCGCCATGGCCATCGCAGCACTATGCGGGCCCAAGAATCGCGTCCGGAACTCCTTGAACCTCACGAACCGAAGCTCGCCCTTCTCGGCGCCAAATGGCAGGTTCTGGGCGCTGTTGCGGGCCTCCTCGGCCGCTCCCTCTTGATCGCCCGCCTGGGTAGACGGCGACGTCGTGGCTACGGGCGTGCTGCCGTCCAGGGATCCTCGATGTCGGGACATCTCCTTCTTCAGCTGCACAATCTCGTGCTCCAGCTTTCGAATCCTCTCATGATCCCTCTCGCGAATGGGAGACTGAGTGGTGTCTAGGCGTCGAAAGTCCGGCGGCAGAGAATGATAGTCCGACGCAGCATTGATGACCTTGCCGGACCTCGTCTCATACTGGCACCGACCCGGCGTCTCGCTCCTGATGCATCGATCGCATGGCAGCGCTCGATTGCAAGATAGCTTCCGGCGGCGGCACTCCAGGCAGCTCAACCTAACGCGCTGTCGCTTCCTGGAAGGTTTCGCCGGGTCGTTTTCACCATCACCAGCCCTATCCCCGTCGTGGTCGCCGCCGCCGCCCCCGTCTTCATCCGTACCCATCATCGTCACCGTTCGGGAAGACGCCTCCGGGCTACCGGGCGGCTCCTGAGTTTTTATAGCGGGACTCATGGTTTAAATTAATTCAAACAAAGCAAACAAGGAAGAGATGCGCGAGAAGAGGTAAAACAAAAATTAAAAATCACCCGTCAAAGCTGGTCGTCAGAGCCAGCTCTGCTCATGGGTTGGGTTGACGGACAAGGCTGAGAGATAATGGCGGAATGTCAGCAACCTCTTTGGCCCTTCCGCCGCCCGTAGCCGAAGGCCGAAGACCGACTGAGCCCCTCGGTGGTCGAATCAATAGAGCAGAGTCGCGCGAAGGTCCCGTCCCTCGGATCGGAGCACGCAAGAAAGGGATCGGGGGAGAAAGAAACAATCAAAAAGCGCCGGAGGAGCGAATAGTGTAATAATTGCCGGGTTTGTTTTTTCCAACTTTCCCCCTCAAAAAAACGGCTCCTTCAGAAAAATTGTCAAGGCGGGAGGGATTTTTCTGCTTAATTGCCGGGTGGTATGTTGCGCCGCGTGCTTTGAATTTTTTCGAGTCTCGCCACCAGAGCGTTCGTTCCCTACGCCCTTGTTGACAAAGTGAGAGGGAATGATCTAGGCTGAGAACCCCATTGAGAATCGAGAGGGCGCATATGAGTGTGAATGATGCTGGGTGTGAAGACTTGGCATCTCCAGGATAGAGATGGACTTGAGGTTTACCCCAACCTGTTCGGTGAGTGAGTGAGCCGGACGCTGGAACTTGCCGAGCCCCATCAAAGTTCAATCGCGAATGAGGAGGAGCCAAGGGAGGCAAAGCCGAAGGAGGAATGGTGTGATTGGCAGGTGGTGCCAATTGGACAAAGGGCGCTTGGACAATTGAGACAACCGTCTCGAGGCCGTTTGCAGGATCACTATGATAGCCTTGTCCGTGTGTTTGTCGTTGGGCTCGGAGAGTAATAGATATCAAGAATATCAATAGAGACCAGTTTGATCCCGGAGACCGAGATCGTGTATGTTGAAGAGCGAGAGACGGCGAAAGACTTGGATGACGTTTAGGAAAACGATGGCAAGATTGAGGAGGACAGAGTGTCCACGGAACACCTTTTGGGCGGACGAGTGGATAAGTTCTCGGAAACCGAGGATAACTAGCTCACTAGTCCGATGCTATGCGAACGTCTCTCTGAGGATCACTGAGTGAGTATTCATACGTCGTTACATCCTCACAAGGCGCTTAAAGTCTTAGTTCAGGGGCTCAAGTCTCCGTTTCTAAACTCTAAATGCTTGTACGCTCGACATGTAGGCTGCGTCGTACGAAGTGAGCGATAAACTTTGTTTGACTGGTATCAATTGACATCTACTTTTGACCTCGGCACTCGATGCAAAGAACAATGAAATTTCAGGTATAGCCCCCGAATATGAATATTTCTATAAACCCCATGGCGCCTCATTAGGACTTGCGTGTGCGTGTAGTACAATAGTACAGTAGTACAGGCTTTCTGGACGGCTTCAACATAACGCATCCGTGTTGGTATTTTGGTATCAGTTTTGCGTCCTTCCTAAGATAGATACCGGGTTCGTAACCATCAATGAAAACATAAAACATCTCTTGCAAGCGTTCAAATTAATCCACAACGGTTGCTACAAGGAACGAGGACGTGTGTGTGTGTGTCTCTCCATGCCACCAGACAGTGTGGTTGGGAGCAGGCGGTCGATATGCCGGATTCGACTGATGATGTGCAGATCGCTTCGCTGCACTGGATGAGAGAGAGTTAGACAAATTGTCGCTTGAGATCGGTCCACCGGCGAGTAAGTGCTTCGTGCTGAGAGTTAATCTGCATATATACAAACATTAGCCAACAGTCCTTGATGGACGTCCCGAACGGCGGTTCGCTAATGCGATAGTCAGGGGACAAAGGAAAGGGACAGCACAACGTACCTCTGCATATTGCATCTTAGTCTGCACAAGCTGCTCCTCAAGGGTGGTCAATTCCTGCTCGAGCCGCTGGTTCTCGTCGTGGACCTTTTGGTTCCTCTTCATCAAGTCGTCCCTCTCCAGCTGCCACGCCTGCTCAATCTCCTCCGGCTGTTTTTCAATGACAACGCGGAGCTCCCTGACCTGGCCCTTGAGGCTCTCGTTCTCATCCTTGAGCTCCTCGTTTTCGACCTTGGTATGGACCAATTCGGTGGCCATGGCCGCTTGCTCCGTGTCGGCGGCCTCGAGGCGCTCCTCGAGCTTCCGCAATTTGATGGCGAGGCTTGCGCTCGTCGTCCTCAGGTTGTCAAGTTCGGCCTCCCGATCCTTTTCCGCTTTGGTCTTTTCCTCCCACTCGACGGTGTAGCTCTTTAATAGTTCCGGCGTCAGCTTGACCTCGCACGCGTCCCGCACGAGCTGGTCAGCCCTGTACACTTCCTTGTCCAGATTCGAGCTGGAGCTGCCGAAGAAGCCGTTCTCAAGAATGCTACCCGCACTCGGGTCCTTGTCTATATACACATCGAACAGTTTGTCTTTGAGGAAGGTTGTGAGGTGCTGCATATCCGAGATCGCAAGCAAGGCCGTCGCATTCTTTCGCATGAGGACTACGCCGAACCGTAAAATGGCAGAAAGGCCTTCGGACAAGATCAAGTCGTAGATTCGAAGAACTAGTTGCAATGGGAAGCGGTAGGCGAATAATGTGAGGAACCATTGCGTCGCGTAGAGATGGGGGGAGATGTTTCGGCGGCGGAGGTGGCAATATAGGGCGGGTTCGAGATCTTCAAGTAAGCGTTCGAATTGGTAGAGGCGGAGGTGGAGTCCGGGCATATCCTGGACGAAGAGGTCTCTTAGGTTATAGTGGTTCATCAGCCGTACTAGGAGGGTAAATGCTTCTTCTTCGGGCATCTGCATGGGATTTGTTAGTTACGGACAGATCAAAACGAGTATTGGGGGAAACAATGTGACTCTGGCACGCAGGCCTCGAGCCTACTTACGTTGAAGAGGATGGGCATGACCAGGAAATTCATGCCTTGTGCATATCCCACGCCCTCGTCAAAGAGAGCATACGCCTTGCACACTCCAAAGAGGCCCTCTTGAAGTCCAGCTGCGGCGGCATACTTGGAATAGCTTGTCCTCGCGCCTAAATCTCGGCGGATAGTCTTTTCCAGCTTCTGAAGCATCGCGGCATCCTCCTTCTCCTTCTTCTTCCTCTCGGCCTCGGTGAGGTACTTTTCGCTAGGAGTTCGTGGAGAGGGGGATCCATTGGCTCCAGTGTGGTCGGAGTGGATGGAGGACGCCGACGAACCAACTGCGTCGTTCTGCACCGCGAGAGAGCCGTTCGTCGTCGCGCTCGCAGAGGTACCATTGCTATTTCGATCCTTTTGTTTCTCGTTGCCGCGGGTGACGAGCTCCTTGTAGACCTGCTCGAGTTCTTCGTTCTTGCTCTGCGCTAGGACCTGCCACACGACCCCGCGGATGGCGCTGGGAATACCGGTAGCGATAGCTCTGTTGAGTTCGTCTGCGCTCGACCTCGCCACGGCCGCCGGACCTTCGTAAACGACGGATTGCCAGAGATCCCAATCAACGTCTGCTTCCGCAATTGCCGAGGGGCCGGCTGAGACGCCCGATGCAGTGCCAGGCGCAAGGTGCTTGTCTGCCGACTCGTTGCTCTTTACGCTCGGAGGCTTATGGGTGGCAGGTGTGAGGGGGACCACGCCGGTTTTGTCGTCATCACCAGTAGGCACTGTAACGCCGGCCTCTTCTCTCATTCGCACGAGCTTGAAGCGATCCTTCAAACTATTGGCATTGGTCGTACCATTAACGGAGGTCCCCTCCTCATCCAACTTGCCTAGCATCATTTCCGGGTTGCTTGTCAGAGTCGCGATGGAGCTAGCTGTATTCCGCCTAGGCGACACCTGAGTAGCAGGAGGAGACGTGTTGCCGTCCTTGTGCGTCGAGTTCCGAGACAGCCAGGAAAAGGGACTTGTGAGTTTTCGGGTAGGGGGAGCGGGGGCGCTGATATGACTGGTTGATAGGGTGGAAGGTGCTGGCGGCGACGGGATAGGGCTTCGCGATGCGGAATCTGCAGAGGGGGACCAGGGCATAGACGGAAGTGCGTTCGTAATGCTGCTTAGCGAGAGAGTCTTGGACGCCTCCTTGGGGATGTGGTTCTTGGTGTTATCTATTCACGGGACGATCAGTCAATGCACATGGATAATCAATTTATGCTGCGCCCCGAGCCTGACGAACCTTGTTTTTGTGGGGGTGTCAAATCGTCGTCTAGATTGACATTCTCTAGGTTGGTCGTATCGGATAGGTGGCCGGATTGGACAGAGTCGCGGTGCTTCTCCTGTGTAGACTCGTTTTCGGGAGTGGCTGCACTTGCGTCAGTTTGACCGGGGGGTAGAGCCGCAGTGGGAGCTGATTTCTGTTCTAGAGCGCTCTTTTCTTGGGAATCAGGTAGGGGCGGCTGCTGTGTCTGCGAGGGAGATCGTCTCGTTAATGATCGAGCTGAGGCGGTTTCGGGCACATCCTCGTGGAGCTCCTGTACAACGAAAAGAAAACGCCAAATGTCAGCTCGAGATATCCACGGGTAAGCACAGGTAAGCGCGCTAGGGCAAGATTGCGTAGGTAGCGAGGCATTGCTGGGGAGACACAAAAAGGAGATCGACAGTCTTGATCATCTCATACCTGCTTCTCAACAGCATCTTCCATGCTCTCAGAAGACGAGTCGTCTCGCTTGGAGACTGGAGAGACGACTTCCTCTGGCTGGGACATGGCTGAGTCGGTGATTCTGCGTCGGGGATCCTGCCAGCTGGCTTGGGAGTATGATGGAAGGATTGTCGTCGTCGTTCGTTGCGTAGAGCTTCCGCGTAGTCTTTTTCTAGACTAAACACCAGCCATGGAGGGTGGAAGACAAAGGATGGAAACGGCTGGATCAGGATTGCAGTTGTCGGTAGGTCGAGGCCTAAGAAAGAAGATGCCGTTGGCAATAACAATGGACGAGTAAACGAGAGGCGGGGCCAGGAGTTGAAAGGAGAGTTAACTCGAAAATGCAGTGCTCCTTTTTCCCCTCGACAGGGTAAATCAGTAGGGAAAGCGCAAAAATGTCCAGATCCAGAAAGAAAGGAGGGTATTATAGAGAGGAATGGATATTGAATGCATCAACCAAATTTATCGCGTGTCAGTCAATCCACATGTGCAAGTAGCGATACTAGGAGGAGCAGGAACAGGGGCTATGCAAGCAGAGAGAGCACCAGACGTCGTGGTGTTTCTGTCCCAGACAAAGTACATGAAAACTAGCGTAGATGCCGAGCGGCAGGGAAGTAATTGAGACTTGCTTCGGAGAGAGGAATGACGAGGATGAAGTCAAAGTACTTTAAACTTGTGAATATTTATGCGTCAGTCAGTGCCGGGAAGTTAGAAGTGAAGTACCTGTACTTTTGATTGTTGAGCTGGTTGTGGAGCAGAGCAAAATGACACCAGCGTCTCAGAGTGGTGGCGCCAATTGTCCCAGCCTCTAGGGCGCCTTCCCGCCTGCAGTAGCCTGCACTCAGTCTCTGAGTAGCGCCAAATTCGATCCAGCAGTTGAGGCGACTTTCTCCTGGTCTGAAGGAAAAAGGGGCGAATCCAGGGGGAAGGTGGAGGACAGCAAAAATCAATTACTTCATAACATCAAGAAACTATGAATACACTACTATCGACGATCAATTTCAGTTGGACTCTGTGCCTCACAAAACAATCTGGATCTGGCGAAGACTGCAGTTTCCACTCGGTTCTGTCGTTGAAGGTACAGATCAATTGATCATTCATCGATGCAGCTGATGGCTTCAGAGTTCACCCAGACTGAGAATATCTAATGGTTTCTTGATCTTTGTACATCTTGATATTGATCATCGGTATGGTCCGGCGAATACCCCCTTATCTTGGCTTCAAGGCATTTCTCGCTCATCATCCGTTTGCCGGACAGAGGTGAATCATCCATCAACCATCGTCCATCAAAAAGTGGTGTAGTGAGATCTCGTATTTGATGACCACACTTCGACAAGCGTGACCATTGACAGACTAAGGAAACTTTCTTTTCTGCTTTACGAGATACTCACATTTTGCATGAATTTGATCCCAGCATCTGGCAGCCAGATTCGTCCATTCGATAGTGACCTACCATCGTGATGACACCACCAGAGGACACCTTCTGGTTACGACCGGGTCATACATAGTACAGATATCCAGGTCTTGGAAATTGGATTTCATTGATCTAGATATGCTCAATGTCCGGGTATAGGTGGTGGGATGCGGGGTCCTTGCAGTGATGACTGGCATCTTCGTGCGCCACGCCCGAACCAGTCCATCCAATGACACCCTCCCTCGTAGCAAATGACGAATCGGATCGCCTTGCAAACGTGGCTTTTTAACCAAGGTCAGGTTTCGCATTGGGCCCCCAGTAATCTTCAAGCGCTTGAGGATTTCTGGTATAATTCTTGCTGGCGATGATCCCGCCAGTATAAAGACTAGGTAATGAGCTCCCCAGAATCATCGATCGCTATTATATTCTCATCAAATGCGATACAGTAACCTCTGTGAATAAACAGCCTCCCGGACTAATAGTAACGAAGTTGTATATGCCCCGGTTGACTTCGGCCATCATCCCTTCCCTTTCGAGCCGGAGCTGAGACCGCAACTCTTGAGCCTTATCCAAACTCATGATATGTCCACCACCGCAAGCTTCCCAAGAAATCTTCTCAATGAGCTCCACCGGAAGACATTTGCTTGCCAAAAACTGCCAGGGAAAGACATCCCGTAACCACCAATCCCGGTTCTGGGGAACGACCCGTTTTGTCGAGATGATGTCGTCGTAGTTCGGGTCCGCCAGGCAGACCGTAAGCAACCTGACATGTCCCGGTTTTGATGTGTCTTGGAGTCGGAAAGGGTTTATACGGTATTGTAACGTGTTGGGGAATGCGATGAGCCTCTCTTCGGATACGGATACGAATCCAAGATTCTGCAGGTGTGAGATTTTTGCACCGGCTATCCTCACACGATGCGAACGGTGGGGAAACTCTTCATCCTCATCAGTAAAAACCCCATAAAAGGCATCTCCTTGCCCAGCAAGACGCTCGTCAGTGACGAAATCAGCATCGAAGGCAGACGCCAGCCAATCGACGTTACTAGGATAGTCTTCCGTGTAATCGTACATATCCATAGCGAACGCGGTCGGCATGCGGAAGGAAAGACGTGCTGGGCGGCTAGACGGACTCCCATGATGTGTCGCCCGCCTGATTTATGCTCATGGACTAGGAGAGTTTGTTGGGTGTTGGTCGGTAGACGACGGCGGCAGCCAGCGGATTCAGCCGATTTGAGATTAACACAGATCCATAAATATCGCGAGGCTGCCCTTTTCATTAGGCCTATAATACTTCTGACGGCGAGGGAACCAGTCTTACTAGCTAGCTAGCTCCAGGGTTTGAGAGCGATATAATGAACTGATCTATTGTGCGGTGAGGGATAGGTGGCCATCGATGATTCGATGAGCATCTATTCACGAGAGTACGTCCTCCTTCTCTTCATTGCTTCCTACAGATATTGGTGATATTCTGCACGCTTGTGTCGTGTTTCTTAAACGTCTGCCCAATGGTGTGAAGCTTGGATCTAAATTCCTTCTTTGCTCCCATGGCCTTCCTAAGATCATCGGCGCCACGTTCGGACGACGAAGATGATGTCTTCAATGTTCTTCTCCCGTTCTTTCTCCTTGGTTTCCTCACCTATTTCCTTTACCATCCCATCGTCTCTACCGTCTACACGATCACCAATACTGCGAACGAACTGGTTGGCTGGAGAGAGGGAGTCTCACCGTGTATTTCAACATCTCTCTGTATTATCTTTTGGATAGTTCCTTGGTATCGAACACCACTTTTCTCTTCCTTGATGGCCGATCCCTACCAGGGGTCTGGAGATGGTCCGCATCACACTATAGTGATCCTCATCTCCTTTGAGACATCTCTGAACCAATGGAGAAAGTTGCTTTTAGGCTTTGCTCCTTCGGGGATCGAGTTGCGGTAGTTGCACCAAGCCAAGCCTATCCTACTGTATTCTCCATCCTCCCTTTGGTTTGCTTGAAGAAGTAGGAACGCAGCTCTGGTTCGCAGTCGTGCTTCCTCGGGGTAACATCTCGTCCATTCGAGCATCTTCAACATAACAACGGATTCCTTTGGGTTGATATTCGTATCGGGGGGTTGCGAATCGAAGATCGGGGCGATACGGTCGCGTACACCAAGGCCATCAATCTGCTCATCGCCGGTTCGCAAGTCGACAACTTGAACCTTTCCCTGTGCATTACCCTCAACTAGACTTACGCTAGCCGCCAGGCCTTCTAAGATTATCTTTCCATAATCTAAAAGGCCAGTAATGGGCGGAGGGTTTGGCACATATTCGGTATTGGCAACTCTAGCAGTGTCAGCGATCGGTTCTATGCCCTTGTTGTGGCACTCCCTGATGTAATCTATGTATCCTTGAGCCCCCGAATAAGTGACTTCGCCCTCTACTGATGCCCAGGACCAGGAAGGAACATGTTGGAGTTTCTCTGGTCTTATGGAGTTCTCAGCAAAGGCCCAGCACAAGTCCGTTGCAAGGGTTTCCCTCCAGAGGCCTGCAAGATATACAGGGCTATCACCCTGCCGCATGAGAGTAGCTAAGCCAGCAAGAGCGGGAAGGTAGTCGGTAACATGGGTGAAGTTGAGTCTAGTGAGATTTTGTACATGCTCGTACCACATGTCTTGTCTCTTATCAGCCATCTTCGTGATATTTGCAACATCCAGGGCGGCCTTCGACTCAAATTGGACCTCAGGTATATCCAACACCCTGCCGCATTGACAGTCGATTGTTTCATGGCATTCCCATACCAGCTCGCGAGGTGCAAAGTGCAGGAAACGCCTAGATAGAATGCGTTCTTGGTAAACCCACCCTCTAGTCATTAGAGGGAAATCTCGGATCATACTAGGCAAGGTGCCAAACTGGTGACTAAGAGGCTTTCTGGATATAATAAAGAATTCCCTCGAAGTCTCACCGTCGACGACAGCAATTTGAAACGTGGTTCCTTCATGAGCTGACTGACGGAGAAGCCCTGCTGAACCATCGGCGCCAGAGGATGCACCTAGTGTAAAGTAAGCGTTGCGGTAATATGAAGCCATCTTGGCGGCTTCCGTTCTCCAATCGGCATCGTCATTTTGGATTATACAAAGAGAGTCAATCCAAATAAGCTGTATTCCCAGTTCAAAAACGAACTGGAGTGAGTCTTGAAACGTTTTCGAAAGGTTCTCCCAGAGTATGCCCTTATAATGAAGATCAACGTTCTCCCGCCGAGTTGTAATGATGGGATGCAGACCCCAACAGTGACTTAGACAAACATAACGGTCAATGTCACCAGGCATCGTCTCCAATAGGCGTATCTCGAGCTCGTTGCCTACGTGTTCAGCTGAACGGCCAGAGATTTGGATTAGGCGTTTGGGGAGAGATGGTGAAAGCGGTGAAACGCAAGCCGGATGTCCCCCTTCGCACCGCGCAAGCCATTGTCGCGTCTGGGAGATCAAGTCTTCACTTAGCACCGATGTTGGGCGCGGCACGTCGTGTACGACGGGTATTGAAGACCAGGGGCATTTTGAATCTAGCTGTAAAATTAAGATATACGGCCTATTGCGTTCGAGGAGACAAGGAAACTTACCACCCGGTGTAAAGAGCTCCATCCTCGATATGGAACGTGGCACATCGTCTTCCTCTTCATCCCCACCATCGTGTTCACTACCTTCATCCTCCAGGGGGTCTGGGTCGTACGGCATGCGTGGATAAACAACAACTTTCAGGGACCCTGGCTCTTCGTGGAAGCTTAGTTCGTGCTTCTCCGGGTATTGGGCCTGCGTCGGCGCATGGTAGCGCGATGCCTCGGAAAGAACCTGGCATCGACGGCATCCCGCCCAGGCGGACTTAAACACATCGACAAGCGGGACATTAGGGGGTCGCATTATGCGTTCAACCTCCTCACGTACCTTCCGCTTATCGAGGTCTAGACAGACTTTGCACTTCGGAGACTTGCCCATCACGGAGGTGCGGAAATGTACATGAGCCTACGAATATGCGGGGTGCTTTGACGAGAATCGATGGTGATTCGGCTCCGCCAGAAGAGGAGTGTCAATGAGCTTCTCAAATTTAAAATTAACCGCCCACAATATCAAGCTGAATGTAGTATGTATAATAGTATTGTAATATTATATTTTACGTTTTCCTCATCCGAATCGGGGTCTCGGTTGGAAGGGATTTTGATTTTGACTTGCTGTTCCCGTATCTGGTCGTCACCCTAATTCATCACCTTTCTAGGATGGCGGTTATCATAGATATTGGGACTCATAGCCTGCTGGTAGACAATGGGTCCTTGGTTTGAGGTTCGCCAGCGCAGCAAGAGGCCAGCCGGGCTGCCAACGGGTCGGTCTAGATTCCAGGCCTCGCGAGCATATCAATGACCGGTTGCAGTGCTTTTGGACGCGTTGAATGGGGGAATACCTTTGTGTTTGACGAATGATACCGGCCTACCTACTACAGACAAGAGTCGCCACGGTTGGGCAGATATACACCATCGCCACTGGTACCAGGGACGAAGTGGTTTATGAAACGAGCAACCTAGCCAATGCCATCCGCCGCAACGCTTGCACCACGAATTATTTTACGAATATGGCTACCAATCTATCATCCATAGAAGCCCGAATCGAGTGAGTGTGGGCGTACGGGAACATTGGAGCAAGGCGGCTTACAGGAGAACACAAATCCAGGATGCGTGGCGACCTACCCAAAAGCTATACACACGGCGCTCCTAACATCACTAGGCAGGCCTAGAAATAAGACGCTTTATGTCCGCATCTCCTGGCGGTGAGATCGCATATCTCGCCATTTGACATTGTGTTCGCTGGCGGGTTTCCTTGCCGTTAGGATGATCACTTAGAGGGCAACGGGTACCCGCCGCAGCCAATTCCGAAACTTCAGCGACCTCATCTTTGGCACCCCCCTACTACGCTAAGCGTAGAGTGTCGCATAATGGCGGGCGGTGGGCTCTAACCCATGGAAGAACTGTAGAAGACAGCGAAGAGACTATACATGAGCCTCTAAAGGAACGAGGCTGCTCCTGTTAGGCTGGCGGGGACTGCTTCGTCGCAAGATTCAGAACTGGAACTGGGGGCAGGTCAGGAGGGGCAGCCTTCTTCCCATCCTAGATTCCGCTCGATGCTTTTTTTTTTTTTTTTTTTTTTTTTGGCGTGTGAGTTTCAGCATGTATAGTGGAGATAACTTATGGGAAGGTGAGCCTTTTCTTCTTCACAGAGGCCCTCAGATGGCGGAGACTTTAATGGTGTTCTTCGTAAAGCGCTCTCGGCCAGCCGTAGTGGGCGTTGCCTGAGGATCAGATCAGTAAATCTATATTTATTTCGTTCTTGCGGCGTGCTGTTCCCCTCTGCTGGCGCTGCGGAAATTAATGGCGGAAATCCATAGGATTTCACGGCACTTGGCACGACTTTTCTATTTATAGCGGAATGGTTTTTTCTTCTTCTCTGCTTCTTTCTTTCGCTTGATGTTTATTTTTATTTTATTATTATTATAATTCATTTTTTCTTTGAGACCGCCCCCCCCTTTTAGATCAATATTCATTGTAATATAGTAATTGGTCATGACATTAGAAAGAAGCTTCGAACTGTTTCCTTGCGGAGATGCCTGTGCTGCCAGTCCTTGTCAAATGGCGGTATTTCGTATGTGGTCAGAGCTTTTGATGAATCATCAATCCGCCCCTCGAAATTTCACTGGAGTTTCTGCCCAAAGTATTATTGCCCGGTTTTCAGCAAGCAAGATACTTCTGGTGCTACCCTGGACCAGTCACAGACTTGGAAACCACCATCAGCAGTCCCCTACTCCAGTAATAATCTGGCTTCCAAGTTAGCTCCTTCCCTGCCTTGTGGTCGACACGGTCCGCCAAACTGCCCCAAACTGCCTGAGGACCCACCAGCCTTACCTCACCACTGTGACGCCTGCATCCGACCAGTGACGACTTTTCCAAATACCTCTTAACCAAACCAAACATCCCTCTTTTTCTCAACACATAAACCACCCATATCCCTTCAGTTTCCGTCTGTCATTCCCTTCTCGCCTCATACGCTGTTCTTTTCCTTGAGGATCGTATTTGCGTATAGACCGGACGGCAACCAAATTTTCCATCATCGCCCCTCCTCCCAAGCTGTCGAGCTCTACCTGTGACGGTTGAGCTATCCCGAGACAGCCTTTCCGCTTAGGTGATTTTGTTCATAGGTCGACCTGCACTCGCCCCACGAACGCACCTTCCCTGAGCTTCCTCCTTTGTCTTTTTTTTTTCTTGTCCCATATCCAGTCTTACTAGGATTCGCCATCATCCATCGATACCCTAATCGTTTCCATCCGAGAAAAGTCAACCAGTCCGCTCCCTCATCCGCGGATCGAACGATATTTTTCCACCTCGCCCGTCCTTCGCCATCTTCGCTCTTAGAGACCTAGCCGAGTTGGACATTAATCAACCCGATTCCCTACGCGCCTACCCAACCTTTAACTCTCTACGACGAGCTCTTCGCCGGCGCTTTCTCTTTCCTACTCAGCGACGCGCTTAGCCGAATCTTTTTTTCCTGAAGGGAGCCGTCCAGTTCGTGGGCGTCCCTCAACATCGGCCAAGCTGCTGCCGGGACTGATTCTTCTCTGGTAGTAGTGGTGGGGGAAGTAGTCGTTCGTTCTCCTCCTTGTCAGCGGCTCGGCCGCGTCAACCGCAACGATGGGGAAGATCACAAAGAAGATGCAAGCCAAGCATAAGGAGACTCAGGTATGTTCCGTTTCTGCCCATCATCATCCCCCCCCCCCTCATCGTGACACTATGTAGTTGCGCACCCTCTTAGAAGCTATCCTAACATATGTATCCAACACATAGTCTCCTTGGCTCAAGGCTTTTGTCAAGTCGGCGGTCTCCACGCCACTTCCTCTCCTTCCACAGGTCCTCGCCGACTTTCCGTCTAGATGGCCGTTCCCTCGAGGCGACCTTTTCCACTGGATCCCCCTCCTAAATAGGTTCGACAATATCCTCGAATGCTTTGTTGCCACCTATAACCTCGACAAAGGCCCCCAGACCCAGGAGTTCGCCTCCGATCTTCTCCTGAATGTTCCCGTGGGTCTCGAGTATGCCGGCGATGGTAAGACGTGGAATGTGGATACCCTTCGGGAGGCAGGCTTCGGACAAGATGGGGACAGGCAGCTGATGGAAGCCGTCTTGGGCTTCACCCGAATGCTCCTCGAGAACTGCGGGAACAGGAGCATTTATTCTAGCAGTGCCCACCTCAACCATGTTCTCAACACGACCTCGATGTCCTTGCTGTTGGCTACACTGAGAGTGGGGTCGGAGCTTGCCCGTCGATACCAGGCTTCGCTCAAACGCCTTGGACGCAATACGCCACAGCAGCAGGTTACCGCCGCCCTCCTTGCCAACCATTACAATATCGATCTCGACTCGGTGCACCAACTGGCGATGCCGTTTGTTCGGACACCAATCATTAGCCTGGCTGACACATACCCGCCGGCCGCTACACCAGGTTCTTCCTCCAAGGGCAAGGAGCATGCGCATCCAGTCAGCCACGCCAAAAACGCGGCAACTATGTATGCAAATGATTTGGTGGCTGTTGCCTCCTCCGACGCTGCCCAGTGGAACGGCTGGGGTGACGTCAAAATCGTCTATTATCCCCAGTCTGCTGTGGGTGAGGCGAGGATCACGGGTCGCCCTGGTCATGGCCTCGCTTCCACTCCCGGTACCCCAACCCCCTTGAGAAGGAGCTCGTCAGTGCACACTCCATCACCCAAGGCTGGCCGTTCTCAGGCGGTTGACGATGCCTCTCCCTCGCCTGCCCGCGGTTCTGGTTTCGGCACCGAGTTCGGAAGGTCGTCGGCCCAGAAGACGTTCGATGTGGCCGAGGCTGCTATTAAATCAACTCCCCTCCACGTCCTCATGTCGCAGTGCCCCCCTGACCTGCCAAAGGCCTCGAGCTATGAACTCCTGCACCGACTTCGTATCGCCAAGGCTCTCGTAGGTTCCAAGGAAGATAGGCAAGAGGCATTGGCCGTGCGGTTGCTGGCTATCCTCAACCTGATCAACATCCATCCCGAGCCCGTCTTCACGGAAAAGGTACTTCGACATGATATTGACGAGACGCGGCGATTCCAGCTTGCCTACCAGCTTGCCGACCTTATTCATCCGACGGCCAATGGTTCCGTTCCGGTGCCGATTCCGCTGCAGTCCATCGCACTCTCACTCCTCGAGGCACTCTCGGGTCTGAACTGTCGCTTTGCCGATGTTGTCTCTGCTCTCAATGCTACCGTCAACCATGGTATCTTACTCTACGTCATGAGAACTGCCGTCGCTGGCATGAAGGAGGATGAGCCAGTTGATGTTATGAATCGCCTTACTGATATCGACGAGTGGAGGAGCAACCTATTCTCCCTCGCGTCCCAGCTTACCGCAAATCCGGGTATGAAGATCGGGGGAGAGATGCTATCGTCTGGCCTTATGGATGTCCTAGTCGAGATTCTTGGCCTTCGGTCCAACATCGCCATGCGTCACCACCCCGCCATCCTTCAGTTCCTCGACACCTTGATTTGGACGTATTCTCATGGCTTGGAAGCCTTTTTCAGCGCCGATGGTTTGGATGCCGTAGCCAAATTGACCGTGGTAACCGTCGAAGATTCGTGCCGCTTGATGAAGGAGGGCCTCGGAACGGGTGGCGACTTTCACACCAGCGTCATCGATTATGACATTCCGTTTTACCATCATCAAACCTTGAGGTCGCTCCTGAGATTCATTCATCATATCATGTCTAACTGGTACAGTCACGGTGGTAACGCTGACAGGTTACTCCGAAACTTGGCGGACAAGTCCGATCTGTTGCAGAGTCTGCGGACTGTTATCGAGCAGGCGAAATGCTTTGGATCCTACCCATGGACTAGTGCGAGCACCATCCTTAGCGATTTCATCAACAATGACCCAACAAGTTTCGCCGCCATTTCGGAATCCGGCCTTATTACTGCCTTCCTCACTGCCGTGACGGGTCGTCCCGTCCCGCCCATCCAACAAGACTCTTCTCAGACTGGAGAAGGAAACCAGTCGGGAAGTTCTGATGACCAGCAGGACAGCCCTGACTCCACCGATGCTCCTCCTGTCATCTTGGATGCTGACGATCGACCACACCCGCCAACTGCGGAGATGTTGGCAGCGCCGCAGCCGTCCCCCACGGCCGGCAACACTTTACCTTCCTTTGAGGCGATCTCCATTATTCCCGTCGTTCTCAACGCCATTTGCTTGAACAACTCCGGGCTGAGGATGGTCGTTGCGTCTCGGGTGTTTGAGAGCTATTTCGAAGTTTTCGAAAGCCCGGCTCACGTTCGATGCCTGGACTCTGACTACGATTCCGCTAGTGGCCTCGGGCGTCATTTCGACGAGCTTGCCCGCCACCACCCAGCTCTTCGAACCCCAATTGCGAACGCAGCAATTGACATGGTGGCCAGGGTTTGTCACCTTGGAAAGGATAAAGCAAGGATAGACAAGTATGGCGTCAAGCTTCAGGTACTTAGTACCGCACAGAAACCTGTTCAGGCAAGCAAGGACATCGTAGCGGACCTTGGGGTATCGGAAACACCTTCTGGGCCTCAAAACGTCGCGCCGACAGACGATTCAGATATCGAAATGTCGGATCGGGCCGAGGCGGGCAACAAAACAAATGGCGCCGATGACAGCTCGGACTCGGAGAACGACCTTCCTGCTTTTGAGCCTTTCGTGTACGCCCTGTGCAACTTCTTGACGACCTACCTTAGCAACTCGAACCTCAAGCTGGCATTCATCAACAAGGGCGGCATCGAGTTGCTACTCGACATCGCCGAGTCGCCAAGTCTTGCTTATACCTTTGGAGAACACCCCGCATCGAGGACATTACAGCATGTTATCTCTGGCCTGGTTGAGCATACGCCAGTGCTCGCACTTCCCTCCGTTCTCCGTCGCACTCAATCTGCCATTGACCGTCTTGGTCCTCTAGCGAAGGGAGCAAACGGAGATGATGCCTACTTCGCGCCGTTCTTGCAAACTGATCTCGTAGTGACCCCTGCTATGGCTGAGAAGTGGACGTCGGACCTGGCGGAGAAGATGGCGCAGGGCTCCGATATTGCACGCGCCCTTCTCAATGCCCAGACATTTGTCAAGACTCTTTGCGACTGTTTCGCGCCTTCGTCCAGATCCAACAGCTTCTTGCTCCATCCTGTTAATGTCTTTGATTACTACGTCGCCTTGATCCAGTCTCTTGGGCCACTGCTGAGAGCCAGCCTACTCGAAGAATCTGCTCATCATGGTCTAGTACCTCGCCACTGGTCATCTAATCGGCGCGCGTCAACTCCGGGAGCTGATGACAAGGACATTGTTGAAGGCACAGCGCCCGCAACGCTTCCTACATCCGCCCTTGGTTCAGCTGTGGACAATGCTGCCGGTGCCAATAGCGAACAGACGCCCGATTTGACAGCATCCGGAGCAAGCGATCAGACTCTGGGCCCCACCCAGACCGAGATGTCCAGCATCAGATTCAAGAACTACGATACACTCCGGCTACTGCTTCACTCGATGATGCCGACAGCTTATCCCCTTTTCCAATCTCTCGGAAAAGCACTACTTCCACGCCGCGACCGAGATAAGTTGCGTCCTCGCCATCTAGATGTTGCAAAGGCGTTGGCGGAGTCGGTTCTGGACTACCTTGAGCCATCCGTCAATACTACTGAGCCAACCTCTAAGGATTACCACTATTGGATCATCATGATGCACACCATCCATGAGATGCTCATCGATACGTCCCGGGCGTCCGAACGCTCCTCGGTGCAGCTTGTCATGCCCGTACTCCTCGCTTTCAAGGAGCGGGGTGGCTTTGGCGTCCTCAACAGTATGTTCCGAGCCTTCGTTCGACAGATATCTGCCGCCAGCGCCGATGGTGGTGAGGATTCGACCAAGGCCAAGGTTGCATCATTCGGGGTGAAGAAAATCCTGGATCTCTATGTCCTGATTGTGAACGGAAAATATATCACCGATTCCGCCAGCCAGTACAATCTGCAGGTCCGTGCCGACAGGGTTCGCGATACTCCCTTGACCCAGCAGCTCGTTGTTGAGCTTCGGCTTTTAGTATTGCCTGTGATCGACGAATTGTGGCAATCGGATCTGGTCGAGACGATTTCCGATCAAACCCTTATTCTCGTAGTAGACATCCTTAACCTCATCTCCACTGCTGAATACGAGACTCCCTCTTCCTCTCGTGGTGAAAAGGTAATTAAGCACCGCCCCAGCTCTTCGTCTGAAGTTCCTATTAACCCGCATTCACAGTTCCAGACGTCACTTTTCAAGACAACCCGAGATCCGTTTGATTGGGGACACCTTAGGCGCGAAGTCACAAGACTCGTCGAGGCAGGCTACGAGGAGGATCTCGCCGCGGAGGCTCTCTACCGGGCCAATGGAACCGCTCACGCGGCAAATGAGTATTGCAAAGCCCACCAGGCTGGCGTTGCAGGTCCCCGAAACCCCATTCCCGCAGAGGATGCCTACACGCCAAGTTCGGTCGAGCCATCTAACCAAGAAAACCGGGCCGATGCGGAAGCTTCTACGGCAGAGTCTATGTCTATCGATTATGCACTCCAGCTAGAAAACATTGGCGCCGAGGTCGCCGAGGAACCTGCTGATGATGATGATGATGACTCTTCTCAGGCTACGGAGGATAACGATGACACTGGCTTCGGAGAATCTGCGTCCCGCTCGAATGGTGCTGCGGAACAACAGCCTGTGGATGCCTCATCTGACGACAAGGCCGCCGAGGAGCAAAGCAACCCCAAAACGGAACTTGATAATCTTCGTGATAAGCTCCGAGATGGCTTGATTGATAAGTCCTTGGACGTATTACGCGCTCATCCCAGCTCGGCAATCGACCTATCGGAATTGATAAAATCAATGGTACTTCGACAAAAGAACGACGACGATGTACGCGAGGAAGTTGGCGCTACCTTGGCGAATGCTCTATCGTCATTGGCGTTTGACGACGAAGACAAGGCTGCCAATGGTAAGAGCATCGCTTCGTATGCGCACCTTCTCGCCCTGCTTCTCCAGGAGAAGCAGTTCTTCAAATGCAACGTCGACACACTGCGCGAAAAGGTTGAAGAGTATGTAGGGTTTCTCCAGGTTCCTCCAAAGGTTTCGAACGAGGAACTTCCCCCTTGGATCCCTTACATCCTTTTGGTGATCGAGACCCTTCTTCAGCATGATTTCCAACCCCATGAATGCAAGTGGACCCCCCCGAAGTCCGACGATGAGCCCATCACGTCTCCCGTCTTCAGCGTCCGCGAACTCATTGTTACCACGGACGAGTGCAAGGAAATTTTGGATGCCGTTCTAGATATCCTCCCACGAATCGGCAAGGACGAAATTCTTGCAACCGCGTCTCTCAGAGTTCTCGTTTTCCTCTCCCGAGATACTGTCCTGGCTAAACAATTGGGCGAGAAGAAGAACTTGCAGAGGCTGTTCGTTATGGTCAAACAACTCTCTATTCTAGGCGCGGATAGGCTTAACCGTTCTAAGATCAACTCTTGGATCATGGTCATCCTAAGGCATATCGTTGAAGATGAAGAAACCACTCGGCAGATCCTCAGGGCCGAAATCAAGAACCAGATTGACATCTCGCAGCGAGGCCAACGACGTGACCTGAAATCCTACGTCTCCAACCTCGCTGGTGCCGCACTCAGAGCTCCAGATATGTTTGTCGACACGTCAGCTGAGATGTTGAAGCTTGACCAGTGGGTCCCGAGTGATTGCCTGACCTTCCGGAATCCGCTCGCGTTGAAAAGCTCCTCCGCCACATCACCTGCTGCCGAGGAGAGTGAGAACGGTGACAAAGCTTCGTCAACTACGGCTCCTGGAGAAGACATTAAACCTTCCACCGAAGCTGGCGATAAGGAAATGACCGATGCGCCCAAGGAGTCCAAGTGGCCTGTGGTGGAGAACCCCGACGGCGTTGTTCACTTTTTACTCTGTGAACTTCTGAACTACCGCGAGGTTGACGATAAAGACTCGAGTGTACCCGCCATGAAGGATTTGAAGGCGTCAGAATCCCCTGCAGCTGCCGCTGACAATGTCCCATCCCCCGCCACTACGGACGACGGCTCCGTGACTGAGGGCAAGGATAAGAAACTGCAGAAGCCAACGTTCAAGTCCGAGGAGCATCCTATCTTTGTTTACCGCTGCTTCCTGCTTAACTCTCTTGCCGAGCTGTTGATGAGCTATAACCGCACCAAGATTGAGTTCCTCAACTTCAAGAGGAGCGCGCCGTTGTTGGGAAATACTCCCGTCAGACCGCGATCGAGTATCCTCAATTATCTCATCGATCTTCTCTGTCAAGACAGTCTAAGTGTAGCTACCGACAGCCTGGCTGCGAAGAAGAAGCTTGCAACCGCCGCTCGCGCGCAGAGCGTCTTAGTTGCGCTCGTGAACCAGACTGGCGAGAAGCCCCATGAACGAAACAAGGATCGATTCGAATATGACGATGACCCGGACCTCCTCTTCGTGCGCAAGTTCGTACTCGACACGATTCTCAAGGCCTATGAGAGGGCTTCAACCCCCGATGAGTCGCTCGACCTACGTTACGCTCGTATGCAATCCCTTGCGGAGTTGATGTGCCAGATTATTGGTGACAGGGACAAAGACCACGGACCACCACGTCCACCATCACTGCTTGGCCCACATGCTTACGCTCAACTGCGCCGCATGATGTACGAAAAGGGCTACTTGGACAAGCTGACGTCGTCGATTGCGGAAATCGACTTGAAGTTCCCCGGCGTAAGGAGGGTCATCAAGTACATCCTCCGAGTTCTGAAGGTCCTCACCGACACTGCCAAGGAGCTCAGTCTTTCGAATGTGATTCAAGTGCCCTCACACCCAGAACATATTGATGACGAGATTGCGTCGGCTTCTTCACTTTCCGACCTCGAGGACGAGCGTGAGGAGACTCCCGACCTTTACCGTCACTCTGCCCTCGGCATGTTGGAACCTCATGACTCAGACGACGATTCGGATGAAGACGAGGGTAAGATCCTGTTCCCGTTTCCCCTTGATTGACTAACCACAGAGAGTATTCTTAAAAACCTGTGCTAACTTGGGAACATAGATGAAGACGACGATGGGTATGATGACGAAGACGATTACGGCGACGAGATGGATTATGAAGACGACGGCTTGGATAGCCATGACGAGGATAATGTCAGCGACGAAGATGAAGAACTCGGTGATATGGGACCTATTGAGGGCCTCCATGGTGATCCCGTCCTTGAAGTGATTGTCGATGAAGACGATGACGATGACATGGATGATGACGACATTGATGATGACGAAGACAGCGATGACGACGATGAGGAGATGGACTCCGATGACATGGAAGAGGAGGAAGACCGTGTCCACATCGCTGTTGAAGAAGATGATTTGATGGACGATGATGGTAACCCCGAATGGGAGAGCGCATCGGACTCCGAAGAGGAGGACGATGAGGCCCTCGACTACGATGTTGAAGAGCCTGAGCTTGATGAGGACGACCTCCATCACCACCACCACCATCATCACCATCATCTCACCGATGGAGAAATTCTCGGAACCATTACCCGGGCCGTTATGGGCGAGCCTGATTTCGACCCTGATGATATGGACGATGTTGGCGACGGGTACCTTGATGATGGTCGAGACGATGAAGACGATGAAGACGACGAAGATGTTGAGGACGACGAATACTTCCATGATGTTGAGTATCCTCAACTAGTTCCTGCGATGATGCCACCCGCCTTGGGCTGGGACACCTTCATGGTTCACCCTCCCGACTTCCCTGGGCATGGTCAGGGCGGTCGCCATCGAAACCGAGGCAACATTTTCGATGCTACTTGGACACTTGGACCAGGTCGTGATCTTGGTGAATATGGCTACCTTCATCGAAGCAATGCCAGATCTGGGAACTCTGCTGGCAACGGGGACGATGGCACGAACCCTCTCCTTCGGCGCCCCAATGCTGGCCGCGAGGCTTCTCCTCATCCTGGAGCTCATCCGGGCTCAGTTGCTCTTCGATTCCGATCCGACTTTTTCGCGCCTGGTCGTGGGTTCAGTGATGGTGGCCCGATTGCGGTTCTCCATGACCTTATAGCAGCCATCCCTCAGGTCTCTCACGTTTCTTGGGCGGGCGGCCGTGATCGTGCTGGTCCCCTTCCAATCTTCACCGATGGACGTAGAGACCGACACGAATTCAACATCTCTTCCCGCGATCACCGAGGAGCCGGTCATCGCGACTCAGCGACCACGGATCCGCAGCAGGCCGTTTCATTTTCTCCCATGCTCACTCGAGAGCGATACGACGAGGAGGGCACAATGCTGCTTGGCCCACTACATGGCTCACGAGTCTCTGATAGGATGCCACAGCTTTTCGCCCCACGGATTCTGCACCTACTCGCTCCCGCTGCCATCGAACAAAAGAAGAAGGACGATGCCGAGAAGGCGAAGCGGAGAGAAGAGCGCCTCAAGCGCGAGGAGGAGGAGCGGCTAAAGCGGGCCGAGGAGGCACGCAAGGCTGAAGAGGCCAAGGCTGAGGAGGCGAGGAGAGCCGCTGAAGCCGCGGAAGCTGCTGCTGCTAGTGCTGCTGCCGAATCGCAGAGACAACAGGCCCCGGCCTCGGCCCCTTCATCGAGGTCTGCTTCTGCTTCCCCGTCCACCCGTAGTACAGACCGGACCGGTGCCAACGAACTTGAACAGGGCGCTGCCCCCCAGCCCATGGAGGGAGTTGAGACTGGCGCCGCCGCCGCCGCCGAGACCTCCACGACGAACGAGCCTACTCCGTCTCAGAACCGTGTCGTTACCACAATCCGGGGCGAAGAGGTCGATGTTACCGAGCTTGGAATCGACCCCGATTATCTCGCTGCGCTGCCTGAGGAATTCCGTGAAGAGGTCATTGCACAGACCGTTAGCAGCCGTCGGTCGCGGGCCCGTGAGGAGAGTTCCGCCACCGGCGAGCAGACCGAAGTGTTTCAGGAGTTCCTTGATGCCTTACCTGCCGAACTCCGAATCGAGATCATTCAGCAGGAACGCCAGGAGCAGAGGCGTCGAAACGACGAGGAGCAGCGTCGACAGAATCAGTCCGCCGGCATTGTACAGGTCGCCGCAGACATGGATGCGGCCAGCATTTTGCTGACATTGCCCCCCGAACTTCGCGATGAAGTCTTATTAGAGCAGGGTGACGAAATTCTCGATCAGCTGCCTCCTGAAATGGCCGCCCAGGCCCGAGCCCTTGCCGAGCGTGCCAATTCTCCTCGTCACGGCATCGTACGGGGTTCCAACATCATGACTGCTGGCCGCCCGCGGCCGTCAATCCCCGGTGCCCCCGCAGGTGCTGCAGGTGGCGAACAAGGCGACAAGGTTGCTAGGAGGACGGTTGTTCAGATGCTTGATAAGTCCGGCGTGGCCACGCTCCTTCGCCTTATGTTCATCGTTCAGCAGGGCCATACCCGAGCCTATCTTTTCAGTATCTTTGCCGATATTTGCGAGAATAGACAGAACCGCCTCGAGGTCATCAGCACCCTTCTTCAAATCCTCCAGGACGGCAGCACGGACATGGATGCAATCGAACGAAGCTTTGGCCAGCTATCGCTGAAAGCCAAGAAGCCGCGGGACAAGGAGGGCAACGATTTAAGAACCCCGCAGAGCCTTAAGAGAAGCCTGACGACCGTTACACCTTCGGCAGCCGCAGCCGCAGCTCAGACACAGACCCACTCGGAGATCTCCCCACTTCTCATTGTCCAGCAATGCCTCGATCTGTTGGTCGATTTGTCAAGCAAGAACCTCCATATTCCTTGGTTGTTCCTGACCGAGCATGATATCATGGGCTCCTCTGTTAAGCGGACTCTCAGCCGCAAGTCAAAGGCAAAGGAGAGCAAAGCTCAGAAGTATGCAATCAACTCTCTCCTTAGCCTGCTCGACCGAGAGATTGTTATGGAAAGCTCCAACATCATGAGTCTACTGGCGGACCTTCTCAACCGCCTTACGCTCCCACTCCAAAACCTAGAGCGTAGGCGCAAAGAAGCAGAGGAGGCTGAGAAGGCGGCCGAGGCCACGGCGGAGGAGGATAAGAAGAAGACCGAGGAGGGAACTGGTTCCGCCCCCCCCGCCGCCGCGGGCGAGGGCCAAGCTAGCGGAGCTAGTGATTCCAAACCGACCGAAGCTGGGAGCTCGACTCTCCAGGAGAAGAAGGCGGAGGAGCCTAGCAAGCCCAAGCCGCGAACAATGCAGATCCCCGTCATCCCCCACTATAACCTTACCTTGGTCATCAAGATCTTCGTGGCGCGAGAGTGCAGCTCCAAGACATTCCAGAACACCATCGCTG
This sequence comes from Scedosporium minutisporum, assembly GCA_034774675.1. NCBI lineage: Eukaryota > Fungi > Ascomycota > Sordariomycetes > Microascales > Microascaceae > Scedosporium > Scedosporium minutisporum. The sequence goes on from SJVG01000178.1 coordinate 40,489, forward strand.
CCATCAAGAACCTCTCCGCTATCCCGGGGGCCAAGGCAGTCTTCGGACAGGAGTTGGTCAAACAGGCACAAGCCCTAAGCAAGAACATCGTGGCCGATCTAGATGAGCTTCTCCCCCAGATCACCAAGGCAACCTCGGGTACGGAGATCCAGGGAGTGGCACTCGCCAAATTCTCTCCCGGAGCGTCGGAGCAAAACAAGTTGCTGCGCGTGCTTACTGCCCTTGACCATCTATTCGAGACCAAGAAGGCCGGAGGTGAGGACCAGAGCGGCGCAACCAGCCGAGAGACCGAGAAGCAAGATCTCATCTCGACGCTCTACCATCACCCTACCTTTTCCACGATGTGGGAGAAGCTCAGTGCATGCCTCGTCGCTATTCGGCAGCGTGAGAATATGCTTAACGTTGCAACGATTCTCCTGCCCCTTATCGAGTCTTTGATGGCTGTGTGCAAGAACACTGCGACCAACGCTCCTCCACAACCATCCACCCAGTCGCAAGTTGGAAAGGACATGGTGCTCTCTAGTCCGCCTCCTGAGTCGCCGATGGCTGGCCTTTTCTTCACCTTTACCGAGGAGCATCGTCGAATCCTCAACGAGCTTGTCCGCAACAACCCCAAGCTCATGCAAGGACCGTTCAAGCTACTCGTCAAGAACCCCAAGGTCCTCGAATTCGACAACAAGCGCAACTACTTCAGCCGAAGCGTGCATGCTCGAACCAACGCTCATGGCCGCACGTCGTACCAGCCATTGCAGCTCTCTGTCCGTCGTGAACACGTGTTCCACGACTCGTTCAAGTCGCTCTACTTCAAGAGCGGTGATGAAATGAAGTACGGCAAGCTCAACATTCGGTTCCACGGCGAGGAAGGTGTCGATGCTGGTGGTGTCACTCGAGAGTGGTTCCAGGTGCTTTCTCGCCAGATGTTCGATCCCAACTACGCGCTCTTCATCCCGGTGTCATCGGACCGCACCACGTTCCACCCTAACAAGCTTAGCGGCATCAACGACGAACATCTCCGCTTCTTCAAGTTCATTGGCCGCATCATCGGCAAGGCCCTCTACGAAGGCCGTCTGCTCGACTGTTACTTTAGCCGCGCTGTCTACAAGCGCATCCTGGGCAAGTCGGTATCAGTCAAGGATATGGAGTCGTTCGATCCCGATTACTACAAGTCGCTCGTATGGATGCTCGACAATGACATCACCGAGATCATCACCGAGACGTTTTCTCTTGAAGACGATGAGTTCGGTCGCACCAATACCGTGGATCTAATCCCCAACGGCCGCAACATCCCCGTCACGGAGGAGAACAAGCACGAATACGTGCGCCTCGTCGTCGAGCACAAGCTTCTGAACTCGGTCAAGGACCAGATGGAGCACTTCTTGAAGGGCTTCCACGACATCATCCCGGCGGACTTGATCTCGATCTTCAACGAGCAGGAGCTCGAACTTCTCATCTCGGGTCTTCCAGACATCGACGTCGACGATTGGAAGAGCAACACCGAGTACCACAACTACACGGCGTCTTCTCCGCAGATCCAGTGGTTCTGGCGAGCAGTCCGATCCTTCGATAAGGAGGAGCGTGCGAAACTGCTGCAGTTCGTAACCGGAACCAGTAAGGTGCCGCTCAACGGATTCAAGGAGCTTGAGGGCATGAATGGAATCAACCGATTCAATATCCATCGGGATTACGGCAACAAGACACGTCTGCCTAGCTCTCACACATGCTTCAATCGTAAGTTTTGTTCCCCGCCTACGGAACCGTCTACGGACAGTTCCTGTTCTTTTTATTACTTGTCAACAGCCGGCTAACTAATTTTCTCTCTAGAACTTGATCTCCCCGAGTACGAGAGCTATGACATGCTTCGAAAGCAGTTGCTGAAGGCCATCACTGCCGGAAGCGACTATTTCGGATTCGCGTAATACCCCACAACATTCGGATACATTAGTACATTCCAGCCTTCATATACGGCGCCCAAAACTCGGTGAGAGAGACGAAGAGAAAGAGATAGGTTGGTTCATTGTAAAAAGAGGAGGACGAAGAATGGCGGAGGAAGGTGTTGCGATTCGGAGGCAGCACGTTAGGGGGATAAGGGTGAGATATTTTTGGTGGCTACGCATTGCAGGGGTGGACAAGGACCGGCATCTGGGGTTACTGGACTCTGTTTCTGTTTGATTTTTGTGTTTCTTTTTTTCTTTTCTCAACACCATGTATTACTGCATGAGATGAAGCGCGTTGGCAAGCTCTTTAGGGACGTTGACAACCACCTCCCAGCAAGGCGAGACCCTTTGCCTTACTGAACCAGTCCTCAGAGAAGGTTGCCTCGCTCTGAACAAAGCAACACTCACCCTCGACACACCAAGCACACCGACAAGTCAGCTCTACAATACCCTTCGAGTCACACCTCCTCCGACATAGTCTCCACGGCGAGCAACACTGGCACTCTCTCTACTACACTACCCACACCATCATCACGACTTTCTCCTTCTCGGAGCGGAGTGCAGGCCGTCTTCGGGAAGTACCCATACCACCCGCCAGCCAAGTGGAAGCTACTCAACGCTGCCACGATACTTGCAGCCACACTTTACACAAAAACCAAAAAGAAAAAGAAAAAAAAACTAGAAAAAGGAAACTGGGAAGTCTACGAGGTGGTTACGAGGCACGATGATGGAAGGGAAAGCCGATTATGGGCGGACTTGCTTTGTTTGTATTCTCGTTTTACAATTTTTTTTTTTTCCTTTCGAGTTGTTCTAAATTGGTCCTTTTTCGTCTACTTCTCCTATCTTGTTTGTAGATTAATGGGGTTCTTGTTGCTCGAGCTTCACAGGCCGATACAGAATCAGAGAATAGACGGATCTTGATAATTGTTTTTTCGTCTTTACTTTCTCCGCCCATGTGAGTGACGTGACAACTGAAAAACGGGAAGTTCAGCCTACGAATCTTGATGTTTATACTTTACGGCCTCCGACTTGTATGATAACGATTTAACGATTGAGCAGACAGCAAGGTAAAAAATTCCTATGTTCATCATCACTAGCCTAGTCGAGAAGAAAGCACACTTTTTGGCAGAGGATGTTTTTCTTGACTTGAATTGGTATTTTTGAATTTCCACGCCCTTGCTCCTTTGTTTAATGCCGAGACAAGAAAATGCCGTTTAAAACACCGCCAGAAAAAACCCGAGTGATCCCTTTTCGTAATCTTCTTCCTTCCTTACAAGCGTCTTTCGACTCGAGAGAAAGGGAGAAAACGTGCCATGTGTCTCTTTTTTGAAAATCATCTTCTCATTTCAACTATGCCACACACAACAAACAGCCCTCCACCAATTTTCCTAATTTACTTGTGGAGCTTGCGCTGGTAGAAAGCAAGCTCCTCACCCTCGAGGATGTAACCGTCACAGCGACCAGACTGACCAGGACGGCTCGAAATGACAGCATAAAGACGACCGGCCTCGAACTGCTTCTCAAGAGCCGGGTCGACCTTTCCGCCAGCCGCGAAGCGAGCAGCCTGCTTCTTCTCAACAGACTTGCTCTTCTTGACCTCCTCAGCGGCCTCCTTGCCCTCCTTGGCAGCCTGGGCCTTCTGTCGCCTCCTGCCGAGGGACTGGCCGTAGTGGGCCTCGTACCACTGCCTGAAGGGGGCGGCGTCGATCTGGACGACGGCAGCCTTGGTCAGGGTGTTGGTACGGACGAGCTCGTTGTTGGAAGGGTGGTAGGCGACGACGATAATGCGGGTCTTGCGCGTGCAGCCCTCAGAGCCCCAGGCGAAGTTGCCCGTGTCGAGACGGAGGGCTCGGTACTTGTGGTTGCCGCCGCGGGTGCGGATGGTTCGGATTCGCTTGGGGCCGATACGGGTGTTGGCGGCTTGGCGGCCGGCCTCGAAAGCGCGCTTCTTCCCTGTTGACGGAGGTCAGAACGTATTGCTTCTTCGCGGAGGAAGAAAGCCATACGGGCTTTCGATTTTTTTTATGGGTATGGTATGTGGTATGGTATGGGGGGTTTTGGGTATTCACGAACGGTAGAAGGCTCGCTTGGCGCCGGAGGCGGAGCGCTTGTGGCGGGAGTCACGAGAAATACCCATGATTGCGGTGTCTGTAGATCAAAGATGGATGAAAAAGAGTTAGCCAAAACTTGTTTCGCTCTTGGGGATATCAGGATTGGGAGGGTCGAGCAGAGAGCGGCCAGCAAGTGAACTTGCCAGACGCTCGCTCTCTCGCAAAAGGGGAATCAATTGCAACAAAGCATTGATAGAACGATTTCAAACTGGGCCATACGAACCTGATGGATGCGGTCACCAGAAAAGGGCAATCGAGATCTGTCGGTGGTTGTTGTGTGAGAGGAATGAGAGTGGGATATTTCGAAGGGGGGAAAATTCAAAGCCTTCTTCTTGACAGAAAAGATTATGGGTTGTGGGTAGGCGGCGGTACGTACCAATTGGCGTAGGGTTTTTTTTGGGTGGTGCCAAAATTGTGGGAACGGAGCTTGCCGCACCTTTGGGAAAATACATCACGTGACTTTATTTATATGGGGCTTGGTCGCACCAGCCACATACCCAAGACCTTAAGCCACGAACAGACATGAAGTACCAAAGTACCTTGAAACTTCCGCTGAGATGACAGAGGAGCTTTCACTTCACCTCACCTCATGTCAACCAAGAACTTGAGGTGAGCTCACGTTGTAGTCTGTAATCCCAAGAATTGTATCAATTCGAGATTCTATACCTGGCCAAGAGCCAAGAAAGTCGAATAAGAAGTCCACTAGCTCTTCAATTCACTACTGATATCTGCAACTCTCCACCTATACAGAGCTCGAGTCCCAATTATATCCAACATGATGAACCTACAGTCTACCGTCCCTTCCCCTCCTTCACCTCCCTCTTCTTCCTCACCAGCCCATCAAACCTCTTAAACGCAGGATACCCCTCAAAAAAGCAACTCCCCATCCACAACCACCAGATCCCCGTCCCCCTCTCAACCCCGTACTTCCTCAACCTCGTCCTCTCCAAAACCGCCATCTCAAAAAGATGTATCCCCAGCACGGGCACGAAAATCGTCCTCACAACCCACCGATACGTCTCGGCTCCCCCGGGGAAAACCACGTCCCAAAACTCCCAGATCGGATGGCCCTGCACAGCCCAGGGTAGCGTGAAGAAGCAGAGGAAATAAAACACCACGGCGCCGAAGACGAAGGAGTCGAATCCCTGGGGCCGCGTATATACTGTAATGTCCACGTCGGCTAGGCCGAGGGAGGCACGTGCGATTTTGTCCATTTCGACGACGCGGTTGCGGGCTTCGGAGAGGGAGGACATGGGCGGGTCGAAGGGGATGGTGTGCGTTGCGCCGTCGGCGGTTTGGATGGTCATCGCGGAGAGGGTGATGTCTTTCATCGTGGGCGGGGAGGATACGCGGCGGGCGGGGAGCTTGTTGAAGTGTCGGAGATAGAGGGAGAGGGAGCGATGGTGGTCTTTGTTCATGTGGGTGATTATGCGGGTTCGCATGGCTGCGTCGGCGTTGGGTGAGGCCATCGTCGTTGAAAGGGGTTCCCGTCTGCGACTTCCGGTAAGGATGGGACGCGTGGAATCGGCTTCTCGTGATTTGGGGCCCTTGATAAGGGAAAAATTGGCAATATCCGAATATCTCCGTTTCAATTGGGCCCGGGAAGAAACTGGGGAGCAGGCGTGGCGGATAGGTTTCCTGTTTTCGCGATCTATTGCATTGGCACCAAGAGCTGAGGATAGCGCGGGATCGGAGCTTGAAATGTTGATCCTGGAAAGTGTCTTACGTAAGCCCCCCTTGCCTTAATACGACGCTGCATCAACCATCTCAAACTTCAAGTCCTCCAATTTCAAGTCTTGGAAGATCGCAGCTTCAACTCAAGGAGGTTGTTATAACATTTATTCCCCCCCAAAAAATTGAGTCCAGTCTTGAGATTATAAAGGCCAGAATGGAATAGCAAGTGCTAAAACGCTAATGCTGGTCCCAAAGGGAAAAGAAATCAAGATGCAACGTCATGGAGAACTGTTGCTAGCAAGTCTCCTCTGGGGACAGAGCCGAGCTCCTCTAAAATGGGGCCGATGACCGAGACCAGGCGGGAAAACAGTTTCGTCACTAGAGAAATAGGCGCCGTACGGGTTGAGACAAGTGGAGAGGATTTTGAAGAGGGTCGGCTCGATGCTCTCCCCATAATCACCCTTGATCCATCCTCCACTGTAGCCTACCATGCAGCGCCGCTTTAAGCCCAGCCACCCCCATCTCCTCTCCTTCGGGGCCGTGAGAAGACCGCGAGCGGCCTACCGTCATCGTCGATATACACTCCGTTTTCGACGCCGCGGACCTCGGGCATTACTTTTAGGAGAAGCGTGACGAGATCCCAGAAAATTCCGTAGACCGCCCTGAGACTCAACTTGCGAGCATTAGAGCCAGTTATCGCCGCAGAGCACATGCAGCGGTCGTTGTTCTTATCGTCGTTGGTTGAGAACGTTGAAAACAGACTCTTCTTCTTGGAACGACAGAACCTCCGGGGGATAGCAAGGACGCGGATCTCGCTCAAGTTGTAGCCGTACATGGACGAGTACGCTTTCGTATGAAGCGGCTTGCCCCCGGATGCCAACTCTCACATTCATGAGACCCTCGCACAGTGTCGGGAGTGCTTCCGTGGATAATACAACGGCTAGAAATATCCCCCGCTGCCCTCTTTAAAATCACTCCGTCATGTAGAACCATATACCAACCCAGAGCCGCCTTCCTCGATTCTCTACCCGCTCCCCATGACGCCCGAGTTCGGCTCGGGACAGATCGACCTCCCAGCTTCTGACGAGCGGTGGGAACGCAGGGAGGACTCTCGATGACATGCAGGCTTGGGTCCATATCATGGCTCGCATACTCGCGGGCGAAATTTCCGAATCGCGGGAATCTGACCAACTTGGGAAAGGGTATATCTGGGGGCTTTTTGGCCGGGCTGAAAGGGGAGCTCTCTGGTAGGAGATAAAGAAGGCGTGTGACTTTCTAATAAAGGATGATGGGTTGCCGGACTCGGCGGAGGGCTTCGCGGCAGCTGCTTCGGAATGTCGAAGGATGGTACGAACGTCCAGGCTGCGCGGTCGAGAGAGACCATATCTAGCCAGACGGGGATCTTGATCTTGTCCATTACCGCTACGATGCGGGAAATCGAGCATAAAAGTGTGTCCTCTGAATGCATTTTCGGACATTTTATAATCATTATATATAGGGCGCCCTATATATATCCAAGCCGGTGTCCTCCCACATACAAGCCAAGGAAACTCATGTACCAACGCCGCTCGGTATGTAAGACGTAAACCGAAAGCACCGATGACTAGAGCCAAAACCATTGTCCCAATTCACATCAAGGCATTCATCTCCAATACTCCGAAGCATGATAATGCGTAGAACTATCCTTCACAATAACTTCAACCTTCCCAGTAAAGAAATAATGCGGCGCCCCAAGCCCAACCTGTCCCGACATCCCCGCACACCTCCTCTTCTCCCTCTCGTACGCCTCCCTCGTACTAACGCGATACCTCTTCAACTCCGCCAGAACATCCTTCATCCCCGCTAAAACGTCCTGACGCGCGACCTCGACCCTTTCGGGCAGAATCATGGAGTCCCACGCGTCGAGGTATATCAACGATCCGGCGGGTACCCCCGCTTTTACGTGCGCGGGGGACGCGGCGCCAACGACCTGACGATAACCGCTGCGAACGAGTTTCTGGTATCTGTTCGTCGCGGGATTGGAGCTCGGCATGCCGCTTCCCACCCAGACCCTAGCTTCGAAGGTGGTACCTCTCCACTGGAGCGTATGCGAAACATACTCTTCCCTGGAGCGGGTGAAGTCTGCTATCGCCGCGCCAGGATGCGCCGACGACCAAGGGCTCTGTTCGGCTCTATCCGAGCCAGGATGAAGCCTGCTACCAGCCGCAGAAGTTGCAGTCGCGCTCGTTGTGGGGAATGCGACCGCGTCGAGACTCAAATCTAGAATTCCATCCTCATCCAAGTCTGCCGACGTAGCGAACCGACCGGGGTCATCCATAGGATCAGCCTCGAACTCGAGACGAACATTCCGCAATCCCCTCAGCATCATCGGAGCCCTACGCGATGAAGAAATAGTAGCATCTGCGATCGCGCGCTCCTGTACAGATGCTGCCTTGAGAAAGCCGATAATCTTCCTAATCAGCGGGCCCGACGAACGACGAGGAATTCTCGTCAAGGTAAGGGATGTGACGCGAGGGTTGGTATCAGGAACGAAAGCTAGCGGATACGCCATCTCGCATCTGTGCCGGATGCTCGTTTCAGCAAGCCAGAGGCGACGCAAGGAGGACATCCCCTCAGCCTCCATGGTGGGGATCTGTGTCACCACCGAATGGTGCACCCTGAGCTCGCGCAGGTTCGAAGATAACACCGGCCGCCAGATGTGCGGTGATCCCAGCAGGCCGTACAGCCTAGTAGACTTCGGCCATGGGCTGTGCCGCGGTATGTTCATGTTGAGTCGAGCGGATTCGCAGTCGAGAAGCTCTAGCTGCCCAGATGACTCCCGCACAAGCCTTTCGATGCCCAGAGCTGTGACCTTCGTATTAGAGAGGTGGAGGTGGCTGAGCACAATAGGACTCATGCGGGCAGCGGAGAGGGTCGCACAAGCAGCATCAATGGGCGCAGCATCTCCAAGCAGAGCTTGTTTCAGGAACTCGATTGAATCATTCTTAATCGGGGTGCGGCCGTTGGCTCGAACGAGCCCAGGCCGATGATTTCCGTCGCGAAATTCGCCAGGTGGGTAGGTTGGAGGGTCAGCTAGGTACCGGCCAGGGTGAGAAAAGGTATCGCTGAATCCAGATTCCTTGATATGGTAAAACGGCCCATACGTATCGCTGCCCTCGCAACGTGGCCAGTCGAGCATTCCCTCTGCCGCGAAATGGCCATCTGTCCGTAGGGACGAGCTGCTCGCGGTCATGAACTGATTCAGAGCCAGTAGAACGGCATCCGAAAGAGGATTATCGCTCAAATCGAGACTCCAAAGTCTTCCTGCAAATGCCTTTACGAGGTTAGAGGCGTCTGCAGCCACCAACTCCCGTCTCCTTGCTTTCAGGACGCGGAGGCGAGGAAAGCGGTCAGCTGCCTTGATGAGGGGACGCACTGATCCCGGAAGTCCAGAAACATCGAGATACCTGACGGGCAGTGGCCACTGGGTCTCGAAAGCTTTCGATTCCAGATAGGATTCACATCTAGTAAGGCTAAGTAATACGGGCCCCTGGTTACTCGCAGGATATAAGCCACCTTTGAAGACACGTGTCGTGTCTATCTCCGTGTTGCCGTCGAAGATGATGCACGCTAGGTTTGGAAATAGACTGGGAAGCGTGCTGAGGCTTGCTGAAATGGGGTTTTTTGAACGAAAGTGGTAAGCGGCCTTCGCAAAGTGACTGAAGTCAAGGGAGAGGACGTATCGACGAGTAGATAGTCTTGCTCTAGGGGCCCGTGTAAACATAAACGAGATATACCAGGCGAAATCTGGGGGCACATGTCACATATCAGCAGCCGTTGTACTCGGCACATCTCAATCATCTGCGGAATGTAATTTTGTGCAAAAGAGAACAAGTTGAATGATTGGATATCTTGCCAGGGGTGAACAGAATAAACATGAAGTGTGGTGTAGGAAAGCGACATCGTGGTACGAACCATTACCTGGATCTAGTCCCAAAACCCTCACTGTAACCAGAGGATCCTTCCACAGCCTAGGACAGAAGACGTCGTAGAAACGGCGGCTAACTAGGCAGAGACTTGGATAGTCCCCCACTAAGACATAGGGAGCTACCAGCTCTAACCAGCCCTGGCCTCCAGTGGTTATGGCCTGCTCGTAGGAAGGAGGACCCAGGCCGGCATCGGAGGCGGCCTCTGCCATGGCCGGCCGAAAATAGGACATCTACCGCGCTGCACCCCAATGCCTCTTGGGTGTGGAGGGGAGTCCTGATTTGGTAAGGCCCTAGTGCACCGAGATGTTTGCTTCCAACCAACACTAGAACAACGTGATTCAAGTGTGCCGTCCTTGTGAGGCACAGCAAAGCGACAGAAGGAGCAGAGAGGGGAAAGAGGCCAAAAAGAGAGAGGTCGTCACAAGAACGTCGCGCTCGATCTAGCCTAGACTCGTGGTTGGAGGGAGGGGGAGAACGCTATCCAGTGGCAGAAGCAGCACAATACATTGTTTGCCAGGTGCATTATGCAACGACTAATGCGGCATGGACGATGGCTTTTGATCCTAGAATGGCCCCGAGATAGAGATGGATGGAGGATAGGTGTTCAACTGCGAGCACTTCAAGATTCGAGATGCTCTTAGACTGGTTCTCGTCCGGCGGCCTTGATGGAGTTGGATTGCGGAGTCACGAGAGCGTCATCCTGCCTCGCGAGGCTGTGAGCGAAATTGGGGAAGAGCTTGTACAGTTGTATTTCACAACAGCAGATGGCGTCAGGTGCGCTTACACATCAATCCTGCCAGGCCTTGGCATCACCCCGAGCGCCAGAATCCAAGACAAAGAGCGGAAATCCGGCAGCCCAGGTGAAATGCACTTCGCCCACTCATTGCCTCAATTAGCGGATCATGGTTATTACTATTTCTTATTATTTTCATCGATTTTTTTTAAATTTATATTTCTTCTTTATCCTTTTAACTTCACTCCAATATCACTCGTCTCAGGTATGCATTTTAACTTCCGCCTGGTTGTAACCGTCAGGGTCCCTATCAGTGGGTTTCTCACAGGTGGTCACGGACCCGAGCTCCCCGCTCGGCACTCAGAGCCCGACCGACCGGGGTCTAGGCCAGGCCCACTCCAGACCACCACGTTGCCCACATTCGAATTTGAAGCTGCCTGGCGGCGTTGCGGTCAGCGAACAAGCACTGTGGGTCCCCTGTACCCTTCACATTGGCTCCTGGACCCGTTCCGCCTTCCACACAATGCAATATCAACCTCCACCCAAGCAAACATCGTGCTGCTTGCGCCTTCACACCTTCACACCTTCACACCGTCCACCATGTCCACCATCCACCTCTGCCTCATGCCTACTTTGCCTAGAATTTTGTACCCTCAGTCGCCCTTTCCCCGACCGCCAATCCCTGAACGATCACCAATATTTCCCAGCCTGACCACATTATACTATAACACCGTGGATTTTTTTAAATTTTTTTTCTCCCCCTTCCTTTTTATTTTATTTATTTATTTATTTTTTTTTACCCTTTCTCTCCCTCGAGACCTTTACGAGCTTTACCGTTGCGCAATTGTACTTATCTTGATTTTGAGTCTGGGAAAACATCCATTTTTAGCCATTTCGAAGGACTTACAGCTATTATGTTCCACGACTTCAATATTGTCATTCCTCATTATTGTACGCAGACCGCTCCACAGCCACACAAGCTCACCGTCTTTGTGTACTCGCATGCCAACGCACATGCAGAAGAGAAACTAGTAGTACAAACAAGTAGGGCAGAAAGAGAGAAAAGTGAAGAAGAGAATTTTGCGACCACATTATCGTAACATCAGCAAGAGCGGTATTCCCTCTTTACCATTCCTTCCCTCCCTCATCACTAATGACTCGTCAGATTCGATGGCGGAAAAGCATCAATGTCCGCATAACCGCCCGGGCCGCTTACACGCCGCTCTAACAGTCACGGAGACCAGGATAACTGTAAAATTATTGCCGTGGTCACATATCATTCCCATTCCCAGTGACATGAGGGACGTTGCAATATCACTTTGCTGGGTTTATCCTATCCGCACTTTACTTAGACGATCACTATCCAATAAATGCCACAAAATCATTCCAACCCTCCCATCTTCCAATAAAAACAGTTACTAGAAGGCACAGGCGACCCTCCAAGCCACCCTGCAAGCTGTAGGTTGCGTGCGTTGTGTATGTTGGCCTGGCTTATGGCGTTTTCTCTCCCCCGGCCACGTCCAATCACAACATGCCAACGTCCCCCTCCCTCCTGCATCACGTCTTCCAACCAGCTTAGCGACCCCCTTGTCCAGGACATTCCTCTGGCCTTGCAAATCTCAATACGAAAAGAGCTAACAAAAGTCTAATCTGCAGCTTGGTGTGATAGGATTCCAAACTGTCGGGACCCGCGCTGGTTCACCGCGCAGGGACGTAACGCCCGCAAGAGCTTGCTCGAAGAAGCCGAGTCCCCCATAACACCCAATTATGGACGAAAATCGTCGAGGAGGAAGACCTTTCTGCTCATGGGCCGTCCCTGTTCTTCTTCTCCGCCTCTTTTTCTGGTTCGGCTCTTCGTCGATCTTCGGGCCGGTGCACTCGAGAAAGAATTATTGCCTACCAACGAGTAATCCCACCCCCCATTTTGTTATGGAGAACCAACATTGATACCTCGTCCGAAGAACCCAGTCTCCGCTTCGCTACCCTCCTCGCCACCTCTTTCCCACTTTCGTTGTCCATCGATCCTGGTCCCCATTCACCCTCTTTCCTCGTTGTCCTTAGCTGTACCCCCCCAACC